>JASDQU010106680.1:50043-70223 GCA_032191745.1 Picea mariana | reverse complement strand
AACTTTAACAACAAGAGACTAGCATTTTCATCAAACTTTACTTTAGTCTCACATGACTAGTTTTGGATTAGTCAACAACCCTAACTTGAAATAATCATAACTATGTACCTGTAATGAATAAATATTTGAAAATAGTACACAATGTTATTTAGTGTGTTTTATGCAATTCCTCCAGGTTTCACTACTTGGAACCTCTCAGAAAAGGAGTTATAGCAAAAATGGCACGCCTTGTTGAATTCTGGCTTATTCTAGAGATCGAACTTGTAGAGTGTGCCCCACACAGAATATTTGTTGTAAGGATCTGAAAATTTTACACAGAATACTAAAGACTGTACTCTAACCATTACTTTTTGTCTTACTTAATTTGGATATGTTATGAATAAGTTATGATGTTTTTACCTGAAACACATGTTTTAGACTAGTTTCAGGACTAACCACAAATCCTATTTTCCACTGAGTGTAACTCCAAAACTACAACGACCCACAAGATGAAATTCATACCACAACTACTTGGATATGTTTTCTCAATGGTCTATCAATTTCACAGTTTGAATCATTCTAGAAAAAAATTCATTTCGAAAATGGTGATATGACGTGTAAATAACATACCTTCGAATGCAACATTAAAAGAATTTACCCTCCCTTGAATTTCGACCTTCTTTATTTTAACTTCTCTATGAAATTCGGCTTAGATATCCTTTGGTTACCTCAGTCACCTATAGATATTCAATATTCTCAAGTGTGATATAAAATGAGAGAGCCTTGCCTCTTATTTATACTTTCATGTAGCTTCCTCAAGGGGTTACTTTTTAACCATCTTAACCCACATTCCTTATTTTAGGGTTAACCAACTTCTAACCACTTGTCCAATTANACTTTACCTCAAGGGGTTACCTTCTAACCATCTTAAACCACTTTCCTTATTTTAGGGCTAACCCACTTCTAACCACTTGTCAACTTAGTAATTTCTCCATTAACTTTATTATTTAAATAGTTTGTTTTGTATTAAATTTGAATTATAGTACACTCATCACTTCACTTTATTATTTTCCTTTTAGAAATATCTTAAACCTCTTTGACTACTTTTACTTTTTGGGGCTTCTAGATGACTCATGAGGGTTCTCCAACTTCACATGGCCATAACTCTCTAACCGTAGTGAGTTATGTGACGTTCCACATACCATTGGGAATGGAATGAAATTCAATATCCATATAGAATAATATTTCCTTGAAATATATAAAAACTCATACCATTATCCATGAAACAAACTTGGGTCCATTACCCAAACCCGTGTTCTCCAACTTCTCATGGCCATAACTCTCTAACCGTGAGGAGTTATGTGACGTTCCACATACCACCGGAAATAAAATGAAATGTAATATCCATCTAGAATAGTCTTACATTCAAATATATTAAAACCCATACCATTATACATGAAACAACCTTGGGTCCATTACCCAAACCTTTGTGCTACCATAGTTCGCTACCAGACTTTCTTCAAGGGTTGACATCAATCACTAAGGGTTGACATCAATCTACAATATTACTCTCCAATAGTTGACATCAATGAAAATGAACAATCCATACCAGCTATCCATCAAACTAAGCCAATTATCTGACAAAGGCTATATCCATGGCTCTTTAAAACGTAGCCCCTGTGTTTAGCAAACCAAAAGGCATCCGCGTGTACATGAAATTTCCCCATGGTGTCATGAATGCAGTCTTCTCCATATCATCAAGATGAAAAACAACTTGATTGTATCCGAAAAAACCATCAATCATAGAGAGCCTACTAGATCCTACTACCCTCTACAAGACGTGTTCCATTTTGGGCAGTGGATAGTTGTCTTTTTTAGAACATCTGTTTAGATTCCTGAAATCGACACAAAGTCTGATTTCACCATTCTTTTTCCTCACCGGTACCAGATTTTCCACCCAATCAGAGTACCTTAAAGGTACAATGATCTTAACATCTAGAATATTTTTGACTTCTTTCTCCATGATAGGTAACAAAAGAGGATTAATCTGTATTAGTTTCTGCTTGAATGGATTCACATTTTCTTTCAAAGGTATCTTATGCTACAAAATAGTTTCATCAAAACTCCTAATATATTCATAATGCCATGCAAAAATATCAATAAATGCCTTCAACAATTTCTCATATTTAGCTCTGTATTTCCCTGACAAATTTTTTGATAGTTTAACATGTTTAGGATTTTCAACAGTCCCAAGATTTCAATCAATTACATATGATTCTTTTTCTGTATCAAGGTGATTCATAGGGACATCATTCTGATCAAAGATCCTTTCAATAGGTACTAGAACTTTTGGGATATGATTCGTTGGCAACTGCAAAATCTTATGTCCAACAATCATGTTGTGAAATTTAAAATTCTGTTTTCCCCCCTCCACATATTCATGTTGATCAATATGAATGTAAGAGAAATCATCAATATCTTCAATGAATCTCTTGATTTCAAAATACTCTTCAAACACTCTCCAATACTTGACATTGTCTGGAATAGAAGGCATGTATTTGACCTCTATTTCATATTTCAGTTTTGTGGGTAAAAGAGGTTTGAAGGTGCTTGCTGCCACAACCAGTGAGTCAACCTGCTCATTATGATTTCTAGGGATATGTACAATATTAAAAGACAGAAAAAAGGCTTCAACAACATCCCATACCTCATTTCTATAGTCTTTCAACCAGATATTCTTTGTCTGATAGACATTTCTTACCTGCGCTACAATGAGTTTTGAATCTCCATGAACCTTTAAATGTTGAATTTTTAGTTCTTTGGCTACCACGAGACCTAACAATAGTGATTCATACTCTACAATGTTATTTGTAGTCTCAAATTCTACCTTGTAGGATAATGTAATGATTTCATTTGCAGGAGAAATAAACACTATACCTTCCCTTGCACCTTCTATGGATGAGGCTCCATAAAAGTACAATTTCCATAGCAGATTTTGATTTTCAGCAGACTGTGGGACAACAATTGATTTTTTCAAAGGAAAAGACTGTTGGACAATATTATCAATATGAAATATAGAATATCCCAAGTCCACATCAAATGCATAAATGGGATGATTTATAGAATGATCACTGTCACTGATAATATATGACCACTGAGCTTCACGATAAATTCTCCTAAATTCTCCTCCAAAAATAGGTATAGTGCATAAGAAAGATGCATTTGAAGAGCTCCCCCAAGCTTCTTACACCAAGATCTGGAAAAAATCATACCAAACCTTGGAGGGATATCATCCATAACTATATCCGTGACCAAACTTTTGGTTGGGATTTGAGATAATGACTTTTGACTTTTTTGATAACCCCCAAGCATTTGACTTTTTTGGAATCAAAAGAAAATAGATCATGGTATGCTTTAGTGATTTCTAACCCCAGTTATTCCATGAAAACCTTTGGCATGATATTATGAGAGGCTCCATAATCTAACATAAAGTTATGAAGGATTTTGTCATGAACATTTAATGAGACATAAAAAGGAGAAGTGGAATCATCCCTTTCTTCTACAATAGGCCCTAAAACAATAGTAGGTTTTTCATCCTGGAGATTAATTACATCAGTAGAAGGGTCTATAGTAGAAGAAGGTTGCAACCATTTCAAAATATGAATCCTATAAGAATTAGTTTTAACCAATTCAGTCAAAGGAATAGGGATTTTGATATTACTTATCTCATGTTCCAAACTAAAAGGAGAGGCTAACCTGTCTGATTCCAAGGCTGATAATTTCATAGTAGGTTGTACTTGTCTTTTTTTTCAGGATTCTTGCTGCCTGTCTGTACTGGTGGGATTGTAGGTTTGTCTTTCTGAGGGGCATATTTTTCTTTTTGAAGAGAAGATTTTATTTTTGAGGGGCAATCTCATCTACGAACAAATGAATATCCATATCTTCATCAACATCTTCAACTTCTTGATTTTCTTCAATGTAATTATTCTGCAGAGGTGTTTGAATTTTTTGATCATCATATTATTCTTATCCCTTTGCATGATCTGAGGGCTATAAGGTCTTCTATATTGATTAGGATTCCAATTTCCTTCTTGAGGAGCATTTGACTCTTTTTTTTTTCCAATATGAGTTTAGAAAGTTCAGATGACATTTCCTCCATCTTTCTTTCCATATCCTCCAAGGAAATCTTATGATTTTTAGTATTAGATGCATAAGACTTATATTCTTCTTTAATCTTTCCCTTATCTGATCTCTTCTTTAGCTGTTCCAATGCTAGAATATTGGATTCAAATTCAAGAGATGAATCTTGCGTATCAACCAGAGTGGCTGATGTTCTTTCCCTAAGAAGCAAACAAAAATCAGCATCAAAGGAATTAACATGAGTGACCTTTGCTAACCTTTCAACTGGTCTGATATCATCTGGTATTTTCTGATACATGCGATTGAATCTCTGAGAAAATTCAGAGACAGATTCACTATTTTTTCTTCGAAGATTACTGAATTTTGTCATGTAATACATATCATCTTTCTTGTCTCCCCACTGTCTCAAGAAGGTGGAATCAAGGTCTATGATGGTGGTAATAGAGTTATCTCTAAGTTTCTTGAACCACTTCCTCACTTCTCCATCTAAACTTTGAACAAAAATCCTCATCCATACATCATCATAATCCACTTGGAAATGGTCAACAAAGGAATAAAAAGAAGTTAAATGCTCCTCTGCATATGTTTCCCCTTCATTGTCAAACCTTGGAAGGTACTTCATGTAATCATTTGATGGGAGAGGATGAATATTATTAGTTAATACCAAAGGTGCATATCTGGAAACCATGATAGCATTCATTGGGTTGGGAGGTGCTGCGCCAACCATTGTTTGACCACCTAAGGTTGATTTGTATGTGAGGACTTTGGTTATTGTGGTGATGATATATTAGGAATATTCACCAATTGAATCTTAGGAGAGGACTGGAGAATCTCTTTAGCACATTTTTCAACAACTAGGATATTAACTTGGAGGATAAGATTGGGTTTCTCTTCTTGAACTTCTTTAAGGATTAAGATCTTTTCCAAGGGAAGGTACTCTATTTCTTCAAGGAATTCAAATATTTCCTCACATTTATATCTACTCTCAGGATAGGGTGTGTAAAAATACTCTGGTTCTACAAATTCCTCTTTCCATGAGGTATATTCTTCAACATGAGGTAGAAGAAACAATTTTTCATATCCTAATTTTTAAAAGATTTGGATTGTTTTAGGATATTCTTAGGATCTGAAACAATAGGCACATTGGGAGATTTTGGATGGGATCTAGTGCCCTTTATCTTTGGAGCCAGAGTGTCTAATGTGGAGTTACCAGGTGAAAACATATGCAGTCAATTGTTCCTAGTTATAGTTTCACCATCTACAACTAGATCTGTATCATGTCATTCTACCCAGGGAAAATCTCATCGTTTCGCCCCCAACAACGACGCCAAAATATGTCAGCGCTAGAATTTGTTCCTAGACTGCATTAGGAACAATCCTAACACATCTTGTTTCAAAGATTAAAAGAAAATAATTTTAAATAGGTGGGAGGATCACACTCTTAATCTTAAAAGAGACTTAATGAATAAACTGTCAAGATCTCTTCTCTATGTGCAATAGATCAGGTAAACACAAACTTAGTTCAGTCAAGTGATAATGGGGTATATGTTGAAGAAGAATAAATGAAACAAAATTGATAATCATAAAAGAGCAATATGTCCTTTGATATAATTAACTAGTAGAAGAATAAATCTTAAACCCAAAAATCCTTCCTAAACCATATTTAAAGAATCTTAAACACACATGTGGTGAAGATTGAACTATAAAAATAGGTAAATCCTCTCAACACATACATACGACCATATAATCATATAATAGTAACAATGAGTTCAAGATGAGTAATTAGAAATGAGAAACAAAAGATAATGATACACACAACTAATGACTTCATTAACCACTAAAATCTTTACACAGATAAGGTCTATCCAAACAATTGTATAAGATAAAGTCTTTTAAGAAAACATGGATCCAACCCTTTCTTCATCTTCATTCTTCAATATATAGTGTTTCAAATAGGTTACATGTACTTAGGGTCAATCTTGAGAATCAGGGACACCTCAAAAAAAAATCTCTACAAAAACTCAAGACGAATTTCAGTTTCTAATTGCTGATATACCAAATCATAACAATTTACAAAAAAAATCCTAAAATCAAGGCAACAACCTTGCATAACATCTCTTTTATTTGAATTGTTTTTCATTTTAATGATGGGGTTTTTTCTTTATCTATATCTTTCCCATATATCTCCAATCCTCGATGCTCCACTTAAAACCAACCTTTGACAACTCAACACAGGTGGCCGATCTGGATCAATCTTCGTATCCCATTATAGTTTTCATCTTCACAAAACAATGTGTAGCTTCATAAAATGATCCATTACCTGATTACATAATTAATATCCTTCCCCTGTTACAAAATATGAAATTGGGTTCAAACAACAACAAAATCGACTGCTATAGGTGTTTCGGTAGTGCCTTTATTTCCCTGTTATACGATTGCAGGAAATTCCTGTAGCGACCTTCCAAAAACTATTCTCACATGTTTTAAAATATTTTCTTTTCCTGGCTTATAGCTAGATATAGCCAAAAAGGAGAATAATAATTTAGACACAGGGAATAAAAATATTTTTCCATCATCCATTACTTTTAATCCCAAAATCTAGATTTATCCTGGAAGTGATATTTTTAAATCGACATCTTTTTATGTGGGATTGAGGAAGCTAATTCTGCCATCAATTCTAAGCTATTCTTTCTGGTCTGCTTAGATTGAGATCAATTTTTCATACGTTTAGGCTCTTTCCCTTGATATCCAATCTTAGGGTTTGGGATTTTCATATCCTTTTTACCCTATTTCCTGGTAAGAATTCTATTTTTCCCAATGATTGTCTTTTTAATTATGAACAAACCACCCTTCTTGGATTTATCCTTCTCAATCTTAGTGACAGGATATTTCTTGATTATAGATGTCTTCCCAATAGGTTTGATAGGTTCTTCATCAATGATGATAATATTCTCTGTGATGGGAGGTTTATTCAGTGTCTTAGACTTCAACCTCAACTTATTTTGAGGCCTTGTGCTTTGTTTCCTTACTAAAATTATATACCTAGAGGTATCGTCTTCAGAGCAACTCAAGGCATGAGGATTGACCTCTGGGATAGGCTCTTTAATATGTACAGGATCTTCAAATTCTTTTTCTATTTTTACAGGTTGTTGGTCCTCCATTGAAACCATGGGTTCTGCTAACCTCTTAGCTTATTTTTGAGTAAGTTTCCTGTGCAAAAAGGAAAGGATGCTTACCTCCACCTAATCTATGAGAAGACCCCACATCTGTTTGCTGACTAGATGATGTAGCTTTTACAGGCTCGTCTGGAGTCTTGAAGCATGATGCTCGTTTACCCTTCTTTGTAGTGGTGGATTGACCAACATTAGATAGATTTTCTTGATTATGCTTAACAATATTTCCATGATTGAGAAACAGGAGAATGATTTTCCTTCTTAAACCATGACTGAATCAAGAAATGATCCCAAGTCTTCTCTAAATTCCCTAATTCGGCTTTAACAAGAAATTTAATCAACCCATGATGAAAAATTCCGTGAGGAGGGGTCTTGTAGTTTTCTTGAACCCTCATAGCCATCTTGTTGAGATCCCGTAAGAAATAATAAGGTAAATTCATCCTCTTAATCCATGCTAAGTGAAGCAGAAATCGAAGGTGGAATAGGAATACAATAGAATAACTCCCCTCACATGTGATGAATATCTTAAGAATGAGAAATGATTCCATCCACTCATCATCAATCCAATCCATGGGGATGCCTTTGGCCCAATTAGGGTATATATGTTCAATCTTTAAAAACTGATTAACGTCCCCTCCTGTAATCAACTTATTTTTAAACCACCTTTCGCCATCAATGGGGAGGTTGCACGCAATAGCTATAGATTATTTAATAACCTGCATAACTAGGTTGGATATTCTAGCCCACTATCCATTGAAACTCTCAAAAAATTCCTTGGATGTAGCGTAATGGTGACCATCCATCTTGGTACAGAAAAGGTACCATCCTTCCTGATTGAAAATGATTTGGGTATCTTCGTAAGCCTCCATGAATTGAGTCCCTACAGGCTCTTTTTGATTCACATATCCACCTTTACCCATCTACACAGTCATGACCCGAAAGCTAGATTCTTGGCTACAAAGAAGAGATCTATCTGTTGTGTAATGAGAATCAAGGATATTTGTCAGCTCTACAGGGGCCAATTCAAATAAATTCGTTGTTGTAGTTAACGAATCAATGTTCCAATTTTGAAAACACATGAATAAGACAACTGATCTGTGTAACCTTCTAGACATCTGTCAATTACACCCATTTCGCATGCTCTGGCTGACGATGATTAATTTGCTAACTTATTTTTCATACTGATGAGCTTGTAGTATGATCCACATATTCCATGACTTACCAAAGTGCTTAAAATGATCATGAATAGGGACATGTGGAAGTTCCTATAGCGCCCAACCTGATTTGTCTTTTTCACTCTTGAGTGGATTAGAATTTGAATTTTCAACTCATGAAGTTAAATAATCATGATGCATAAGTATTGACATGACTAATGGCTGAAATGAAAATAATTGAAACCATTTGATGTCATCAAGTAATCATTTAAACATGTGTCTAATTCCCTATGTCCCCTTCTCACAACATTAAGTCCATCTCATTCATTCATTATAACATTCTTTTAAAACCCCTTAAGGTGAGCTATTAAACCTTTAACAAAATGCTAAATATTTTATAACTTATACAAAATTTTTAAATACCAAGTAGGAATGAATGAGGAATAAAACAGGGTAGAACATAGTAGGTGTTAACATTTCCTATTTAGGGTTTTTTCCAAACACTTAGAAAACATCCTTTGAATTAAACTAAATATCATATTTCTTCTAACGATGAAAAAATATTGAATTAATTAAATTAAACATAAAAATACCAAAATTACCTCACTTCCATAGTTATACCTACTCCCAAGGCCTCTTTCTTTTTGTTTGGACATGCTACAACAAGCTTGCCTCTATAATTCTTTGGTAAATATAGACAAATTCTTGAATGGAATCTTGAGGCCCATACTCCTTGTATTTATAGGAGGGATTTTGAATTATACACAACATAATTCTCATACCAATACCTATTTCATTATCATTCAAATTCATATACCAAAAATATATTCACAAAAGGCCAAATTAACCCATGTAACCAAAACATAAATATTTCTCAAACAAATAGATTATACCTAGAAGAAATGCAATTTCAATAGTTGTAGCATTGCTCCATCCATTATATCCTTTCATTGGCCAACATTCATGGTGCCAACCAATTTACTCCCAACCATACTCCATGAAAACATCTTTCCCTAAGACCTCCATGTTGTGCAAGCTCATAACCAGTTTTAGATACAAAATATACTCAATATGTATTTTTCCATCCACTGACAATTATCCATATTAGTAACACCATCCACTGGTCATATCTAGATGAGTGTTACCAACATCCATTAAGATCCCATTAACCATTTCAATTCAGCCTCTTGATCTCTAACAAAGTTTTGACAATATTTTTTTACTCTCTATGTCACCCCGTAAAACCATGGATTATCCCTTCTATTTATAGACCTAGTGAGGCTAGCCAAATCACCCACTCTAAGCAAAATTAGGAAATTTTCCTCTATTTATTTAATTATTTCCTATTATTCATAACCTCCCTAGAGGTGTCAACCCCCCTTTTTCTCTTAATTATATATTTTCCTCAAATAACTAATTCATATTTTAATAAATAATAATATATTCAAGAACCCCCTTAAAGTGACTAATTATCTTATTGATTAATTTAGTCATGGAGAATTTTTAGGTCACCTTATCTTAATTTCACATTTTGAAGGATTTTTTTGTTGAGGAGTAAGGTCATCCACCTAACTACATGTCCCCCAATCATAATCATCCCATATATTATGCAAAGAGAGACTCCATGCCTCCATTGGGACTCCATACCTTTGTTGAGACTCCACACCTCCACTGAGACTCCACACCTCCACTGAGACTCCACACCTTTTTAAGGATTCATTTATTGTGGCTCACACCCACTTGTTGGAAAGTTGACAAGGCTTCACCCCATGCCTAACACAAATATGCACGCATTCATATCAAACACATCAAAGTATAATATAACCAAATCAACTTCAAGTGATTTTGCGAGTGGACTCTCACAATCTCTCAAGATTTAGTTAGAATAATTTATAATTTTGGACTAATAAAATTCCATTCATTTTTATATTCCATTCATCCTCTATGTATATTACTATCATAATTGACGTTGGAACTCTTCCTCAATAAACCTAATCACAAAGAAATTAGGATTCCATAGTCCTTCCCTTTCATGCAATTAACTCCATCTAGGAGTCTTGCAGGTTCTATCAACTTATTCTAGTTCATACTTGCTTAAAACATTAGTAATCATATATTGACATGTGATTAATTAACATCATTCATTAATCCATCATAATCATGTCATACAACTACCTATTAAACAAGTAGGAATATACAATTATCTTTAGAAAACATTCCACATGTCACAAGTATAGATATCCACCTTATCTATACAAATAAAACCCATGAACACATCAATAAATATAAGGTTATCATCCTTATTCTATGCCTAATAGAGTTAGGAAAGAAGGGGAATTACATAATTCCCCCCTTAGAACAAAACTTGGCCTCAAGTTTTCGTGCAGTTTCCAAAGACTTGTGCTATATAGATCAAATCACACAATAAGACGTTAACCGTATATGCATCATTTTAATATTGTAAGAGTCTACATCCTTGGCTCCACACCACATCCATAATTGGCATTTCTCTGAAGTGTAAAATTCTCCACAAAGTCAAAGAATATAAATTATTTCAACAAATATTAAGCACAACCATGCCATCATAGACAAGTTTGACATACAATTAAAGATACCCTACTAAAATGAAGCATTCAATTAACCATATTAATATATATCTTCCTTCTATAGGAATTTTGAATTGACTAAGCTATAAATAGATTATAAGTCAACTTCATGAGCATATAATCATATAGGATACATTGATGTTCCTTACCATGATATAATCAAGCTTGCATACTAACAAGTGACAATTTATATAGAAATGACAGTGAATAAAGAAATACAATAGACATGTGATGTCCTTCATAACCATATATTTTCAATCCACTCTCTCATTCCATATGATATTAGATCTTTCACAACCTAAATTTCACCTTTTTTTACTTCACAAGTAATCTTTGACATTTATAGTCACAATACTTAAGAATTACTTAACACTTTTGTTGACCAAAAATTGGTCATCTATATTTTCTTGTTCTTGGATTGATAAAAAAATGATATAGGAAGAAGACAATTTTTGAACTATTACACGTTCATGGCGTAGTCCTGAATCTCAACTTAGCCATGCATTTTTTAGATTCAAAATCCAAGTTCATATGCTCAATATATCCATGTTTTTGTTTCAGCGACAAAAAGTGCTTCTTCCATGTGCGGAAAATATATTTTTTCTTGGAATCATGATCATTCGTTATGGAACCATTCATGTCTTGGATCATCTCTTGGTATACATTTTTCTATACTTAGTTTATTTCCACTACTCTTCTGTTTATCCCACACTTAGAAATTTTCTTGATTTCCCTCTCTTATACTACATCTCTCCTATTCTCCATACTTAGTTTTTATTCACTTCACCTCACCTTACTCCTCTCTCCTCTCTTATAACCTCCCAACACTTAGTTTTATTTTTGTTTTCTTACCCATTTCCCCCCTCACAAACCTCACCCCTTATCTCTCCACACTCCACACTTTACCTCACCATACTCATATCTAATACCCTTTACCTTACACTTAATTTCTTTTTTTATTACTTATTAACCCATCGGGTTGACATACCTGCTATATCCCTTACCCTTTCCCCTCACTTCCCTACCCGCACGCCACACTCATATTACCCCTCACCTCACCTTATGTCACCCTCCCCACCTCCGCTACCCTTATTCCCCCCTCTCTAACTACCAACTTCTCCCTCCATTAAACATTTTATACCAAATTTTCATATTATATTCTAGACCAATGAAATTTTAACATTTTCCAACCAATGAGATTCTGACACATGGAAATATGTGAATGGTGCCACATGACAACATGGAATTGTGACACATGGAAACCTATGAAGGAGTGACACATGGTAGTTAATTAATGAAGAAACATGACACATTACTATTGAATGACACATGGAAATATTTGGTTGGTTGACTCATCAATGACTTGGCATGAAGTGGAGGCTAATTTGTTATCTAAAATTTTATTATTTAATTCATTTTCTTAGGGAAGGTGGAACCCTCTAAGATCTATAGTATCCTCTCTTAATGTTCTTTATCAAGTGTATATTCCATTATTTCATATATACACTAAATATTTGTAAAAGCCCATGCATGTGGGATATGTTTTATGAAGGAAATTCAAAATTTTCAAAGGAAGGACAAAATTTAATCAAAGGCCCACATTTTCCCAAGACATTCAATTAACGGTGGCCGAGTCACGATCTTGCAGATGCCTTAACTTGAGCTCTGAGCGGATAAATTGTTCAAATTTTATACCGTTGGAAAGGTATTTTGACGAAGAAGATGCTGGTAGTTTTAAAATGTTGAAATTGGTTTCTTTTTTCCCAGTAATTGAAATATCATTCAACTTCATTTTTAATGGATTTGCGTGACAACTCAACTTCATGAGCTCATATCTTGAGATCCAGGTGACAAATTGTTGGACATGGTGTTATAGAGTTGGAATTGATTTCAAGAGGGATAACATGGTCTATAAATCTGTTAAAATCATGTGTGAGCTTGATGCATTCATACTAATCTACCAACAAAAGACTATGGAATATGTTACTAACATCCATTCACAGAAGAAGAAATTGAACATACAAAGAGGTGAGTTTTTTGTTCAGTCCTTGAATATATCATTGGAAGAACTTGACAATGGAACCTTAAAGCAATTATCACTATGTACTATTCTCTAAATGCAAGGAGAAAGGATCAAAGTCTGGTTTTTCAATAAAACACAACAGGTGTCAAGGGGGTCTAGTATAAAAGTCTTAGCAAGGGAGATGCTTCACATATCCTTCATCGCTTAATTCTTGAATATTTTGTTGTAGAAGATATTCTGAAGAGTGTTGTTTACAGATCATTGTCATCCATTCTCAAGGTGAACGAATACCAAAACCAATATCTTCTCTTAGGGTGTATAAGACTTACTATGAAATTTGTTTCCTCCAATAAGGTGGCTAAAAAGGAATCATCAATCTATAGAACTCGACATCGATCATTGGATCAAAATGGAAGCACGATCATATGACCCAAATCGAATTTGTGATTGAAAGAATAATAAAATATGATGATTGATTTTTGATCGGATCAGACGGTTCTAATATATTTCTTGTTTAAACCAGCATGAAAGTTAATGGAAGAGGGCGGACACAAAACTATATTATGTTAAATTTAACTATCCATGTGGCACGGTTAGGTTTTATCGCATTTTGGCTTGGGAATAAGTCGATTCCATTTTTCATTTGTGAAATTAATGAGGATTGTCCACTCAACCGTTGATTAACACCCAACCATTGATTTGATTAGCGCCTAGATAAGCCTGCACCGTCCACTCAACACTTGATCAAGTCCAAACTGTTGATTTGATTATCGTCTAGGTAAGAATTGTTTGTGTTGTCTCTCGGTCAGAGGCCAAAGTCACATGGGATGTTAGAACATAAATCAAAATCTGAAATAAAAATTCAAATTTTGCATTCTTTCTTAAATTTTTTAAATATCAAAGATATTTTTTTATTTTTCTCTTTAGAATTATCATTATATAAACTAATAAAATTTTCTTTTGTGTTGCGACAAGGCAGATCAATCCTAAAACATCAATCTTGATGCATATCAACATCAACGACTCGCGAGATTTCTAGGATACAAAGTGGCACAATGTTTAATCTATGCAGTGTTCTCGTTTGTGGTTCCACTTAGGGACTTCGTCCTTTGACTTTATTTGAAGATTTTGTTTCTAGTTATCCCAAAGATCGAAATCCCGAATTCATGAAGCTCCGCAACCCCGAAATTCCAAAAGACACATTCATAAGGGAAAACACTTAGCTAACGTGTTCTATGTCACCTGACATTCTTTCAATGAGACGACACGTGGCACTTATTTCTAGCATTTTTAGACACATAATTTACACATTTCAGGATGACACATGTCACCCATATTCTTATGACACATCATCATATGTGACATCATCCTGCCACATCACTTTGGGATATCATATTGTTAATAGATCCCATAAGTCTCAAAGCCTGAAATTCCTGAAGTTTCGAAGTGTTGGAGATTAAAGGTTAAGTAAGATCAGTTTAATAAAACTTGATTAAGGATAATTAATCACTTCATGACTTCGACCTTTGGGATATGTTTAACATTCCCTATTCAAAATCCTCAAATCCCTGAATTCTCGAAGTGTTGAAGTACTTATTCTCAGTAATTAGGATCGTTAATGATAATTAAAAAATGATTATGGTAATATATTCGAAGTAAAATTTTCCGACGTAAGGAAATAAATTTACCATCTTTCTATCATTATGACCCTGTCCTTCAAATGTGAAGTATTAAATGTAGAAATAATTGTGTGTTAAATTGAGATTTGATAAAGATTTGAACTCTACTCCATCTCTGTATTTGCATTCATAAGAGTTATTTTTCCTACAGGAGAAAATATTGTTATGATAAGTTATGGCACCTCACAGGGGATCAAAAAATCCAATCCAAGACCAATTCGCAGAGGAGCCAAACCTAAATTATGATATTTATTCAGACAATACTGCTCGTTTAACAAGTAGCATCAAATCATGGGTGCATGTTTATGAAATTATTGAAGAATAACAATCAATTGTTTCAGATGATGCAAGTGAAGGTGAATATGTTTTAAATGCAAATAAGATCAAGGATGTTTCCAAGTCAGAACTACATAAGGTTGCAGCATGACCGAATCTATTTCCCTACACATACATGATACATTAGGCTCTAGAGCATGTGGATTTACCAACCACAACCATCTACATCCATCAAAGAACTATTGTCGGATATTTTCGACCCGAAGATATCCAAGTAATGTATAAATTTTCCAATACTCCCAAATATGTCTACAATGCAGAATTTGTGAAAAAGTTTGAGAAATAAGAATATGTAGATTATGATAGAAGAATCCATCACATAATTGAAACTTGGTGGGGAAATGAGAATAAATTCAAAGTAGACAGTCGTGGAATATAATCCACATCATATTGTCATGCACATATTATGTACATAGCTATGATGCTCTGTAGATTGCATGGAAAGAAAAACCTTGTATATTTCAACGTTGATTGGGTCCCTATTATTAATGAAGTTGCAAAGGGTTTCAATTTTCATTGGGGAAAGTTGTTGTTTGAAGACTTGGTCAAACAAATAGGGATTTATACAAGTCAGAAGTCTAAAGGTGAACCAACTCCATTTTATATGTCAACATATATTATGGATTCTATATGTTACAAAATGCCTTTCCCATTGATGAATTAGAGTTGGACTCCAAAAGTTTTTGAGCCAATACACATCTGTCATTCTAAGTCGTGGGAGGAAAATGAAAAGGACCATTTTTATGAAATTTTCCATAATGTGATCATGCCAATTCATGAATTTCTATATGGTAACCCTCCTCCTAGAAATTATGAGCAAATTATGGGAAATTTAGGTGCAATTGCAGAATGGTATATTGAGGAGAGTTTTACCTATATCATAATTTATCGATGTTTTGCATATCGTCATGTTTTACCAAAATTTCTGCCAGATAGACTCGTTTGGAGGGAAGTGACATACCAGACAGTTTCTGTAGGCATAGCTAAAGAATTACAGGCATCACAAAAAAGGGTATGGCCAACTTATCCCATACAGGTTGGTGAATATTCCTTGTTAGATTTTGGACATGCTAAGGTTGAGGCTTTAGCCTTGGAAGATATTGCATTTTCTTCCATAGAATTCAGAAGGTATGATCCACATAAAGTGTTTGAAAATCATTTGTCTCATTTCAACATGAAAAATTACTTTCACGAAGTTTCATCATTTGATGATATTTTAAGAGGAGCAAAATATGTTGGATTACTGAGAGGGGGGGTGAATCAATAATAGAGCAATTGATTCCTTTTTAACCACAAAATGAAAGTGTTATATCAATGTATCATTATCATCCAATATTTGCAGAGTAAATAAAGAATGAACAAATGAACAATCATACACATACACAATACACCAGTGTTTTTACGTGGAAACCCAAAGCGGGAGAAAACCACATATTGTTTTTTCTTATATGTCTTTAAGAATTACATTCATTGGAAGCACCAACTTCCTTTGTTTTCCAGCTTCCACTGGAAGGAGGCTCCAACCCCCTAGTTTCTAAGACTACAACCTGAGGGAAAATCCAACTCCCCAATTCTCTGGCTACAACTAGAAGGAGGATACAACCCCCTATGTTCTCTGACTACAACTGAAAGGTGGCTACAACCACCTGTCCTTGCCTCATCCAACCGCCCTGTTGTATAAGTAGAATGATGGAACCACTATCACACTATCACTGTGAGATATACTATTGTAAACCTGTACCAAAAAACCTGTAACAACCTATACCAATAACCTGTGCCAACATGTACCATACATCAACCTATACCATAAAAAAAATGCATCAACCATGCACCAAACCTTTACAAATAACCTATCACAATAAATTGTCCAAAAAACCTATCACACCAAACTGTCTCATCAATATTATCAACCAAATCATATCTACTCACCAAGATCAATCACCAAGACAACTCTCAACCATATGCACAATATCACCAAGATGTGCATCAACCAAGCATATCACAACAACTCATAATCATCACCAAGATCAATATGTGCTTCTAATAATATACCAAGACAAGTATTCTACATCATCCATAAACCGTTTGTCAATAATACTACTAACAAGTGCCCAACTATACACCTCATGTATGTGCCAACTCATCAACTACTTGTCTCAACCATGTACCCAACATGTTCCTCAACCAAAAGCCCTAAAAAATGAACCAACAATAAACTTCATTAGATCTGCCTCTGTAACATCCCACTCTTGCGCGCACTGAGTGAACTTATTCTTTGAAGACACTTGCGTGCAAGTGGTACGAGTTATTATACTATTGGTTGTTTGATTATGATTATGAGATATGGTGGATTTGATGATATGCTATTTTGTTGTATTTACATAGATAGGTGCTATTGACTGGGTTCTCCCAAGTGTGCAGGACTCTGGAAATTGAGGATGCAGAGGCATCGATGAAACCCCTTGGACTCCGAATCAAGTTAAGGAGTGGACTATTAGGGTTTGAATGTTGTTGATGTGACATATGTACATATGATTAGATCTTATGATGATTGATTATTATTGATGACATGATTCGTTGATGGATGCAGACTGACGATAGCTTGCCAACCAAACTCACATTTGGAGTAGAGGGGTCACACACATCAACCAGAGACATTGAGGGAGAGGTGTGGAAACAACCTTGCCATGGCCTATTGGCACTCCCATTGTGGCTTGAACTGTAGGTTAACGATTACCTAGTTCGAGAAGACGCATGATGCTGTGAGGGCAGACTATGATAGTCGCTCACGTTGATTCTAAGGGGCGCACAATAAGGCAGGGCCCTTATTCCTTAGAGGCCCTTAGTCTCCCACAAGATCATTTGACGGAGTATTGATTCCAAGGGTTTGATGTCTACCAAATTCAGTCAAGAGGCGAGTGGCACCCTTGGAGCATGTAGTGTGTCTTGAAGGGCACGTCACACAAAGAAAATGGAAAGAGGCGAGTGACACCCTTGGAGAACGTAGTGTGTCTTGAAGGGCACGTCGCGTAAATAAAACAGAAAGAGGCGAGTGGCACCCTTGGAGCATGTAGTGTGTCCTTAAGGGCACGTCGTGATTTTAACTGGTAAGTAAATAAACCTAGTGCCTAGAAAACTATGCCCCCTTAGGATCTGGTTGGCCTTAAAATGAATGATGTGATAAGTAAATTTTAATAACTAATTTTTTCCCTTAAGAACTGTCGCCAAGCCTAGTGAATTAAAAACCTAGGTCTGAGTAGAACCTTAGAACAAAAAAAAAAAACTAATTAGACATATAACCAAATTAAAGTGGAAATTTTAATTCACTAAGGTTCTTTTTATAAAATTTCAATTCACTAAGGTTCTTTTATAAAATTTCAAGTCACTAAGTTTCTTTTATAAAATTTCATTTTAGTAAAGGTTCTTTTTATATCTAATTAGAAAATTCAAGAATTAATAATTAAAGAGGAAATTTTAATAAAGGGTTAATTAATAAAAGGGGTATTTGGTTTTTTTTGTCTAAACTTGCTAATTCTGAATTTAGTTATAAAAAGGGGGAAACCTTAAGGAAAAGGGAAACTTAAAGAAAAGGGGGAAACCTAAGGAAAATGGGAAACTTAAAGAAAAGGGGAAACTTAAAAGAAAAAGGGGAATGTCTAACTTAGTAAGGAATCCAGCCTTTGGGACTTCCTATTTATGAACTCAACTAGGAATTAAGTAAGGCATAAGTCATTTAAGAATTGTAAGGGAATATTGGGACACCGAGGAGCATTTTTAGGAACACTTTTAGGTGGGTGAGGGAAATAGGAATATTTAATTAATTAATAAAAATGATTTTCTGGTGCAACTAGGGGATCGGGCGACATGTGTACGGGGGGAGGTTTTTCCTAATTAAATAAATGAAAAATGAATCTAATGAGGGTTTGGGAAACTAATGACTAAGAAACTCTATAAAAGAGATGGCGCAGGAGGAGTATGGGACAAATCTAGCTTGCGTAACGTTACGCTGCTGAAATTGCATCTTGACTAAACTTTCTCTTGTGGGAGTTGGGATACCCATCTCGAGTAATGAGTGGTAGCTTGCCCTTGTGAGGCGATTTGGGTTCTAGTATTCTCTGGTATCGTGTGCGTGGCCCCTTTGCGGCTCGAGGGGCTCAGGGGGCTCAGGGGGAAGAAGAGTACCCCTAGCGTTGGCTGGGAGGCACCCTTGAGGTCACATCGGTCGGCAAGTGAGACCTGGACGGAGCGAACATGCAAGAGGACATATTCGCTTCGTCGTCGTCGGTAAAGGTACACTTGTTAAAGTTGTTACTTGTAGTAAAATTTAATTTACACTTGTTTATTTTACTGTAATCAGATGACGATTTCATTGCCTTGAGATTTCCTTGAGAATTCTGTTATCAATGTAATTCCTTTGTCGCTTGATTCATCCTATAAGAAACCTTGTTATACAAAGTATCTTTATTTCTGAGTTACTATATAATTGCGCGTGGCCAAAATGAGCCCCAAACTCAAACCTTGCCCGTGATTTTGTATCTCCTGCCTGCGTTATCTTTATTCCTTGATTGAGTTTTTCATTATTTTTGTTCTCCAAGGAGAATTTCTGGATGCAGATTGTGTTTTTATCTTATGATTCCTTTACCCTTTAAGTTATTAGTCTGTGCCTAAGCAGTCGGCCATGAGACAAATCGACTGTCTTTCACTTCGGTGTTAAAGATTTAGATTCAAATGCCCTGTTTTCCCATGCATGGATAATAAGCGAAGGATAAATTCTCTGCCCAACAAATTCCTTATTGTGTACAACGAAAATAATTCCCTATTGCTCTATGATTATTGTATTATTACTGTCTCTTGTTGCCTTTCGAATCTCTAAACTCCTTCACTCTTGAAGTCTTTGCTAATTCCAGCTATTATTTTTCACCATTGACTAAATTGCTTGTCGAGTGTGAGTTTTAATGGAGAGCTTAACTGGGCGTTATAACTTTGACCTTCCTTTCAATGGAAGCTCGTGGGGTTTTTCTCAACAAGAGTGTGGAACCAATAGTCACCTTTCTTTCTAGGTGGTCGCTATCCAAACCCTTTTTCATTTG
>JASDQU010106680.1:0-15380 GCA_032191745.1 Picea mariana | reverse complement strand
AAAATGAATGAGAATGGGAAAGTAATTAGAAAAAAATCTATATTTATTTGTAAAGGATATGCTCAGGTTGAAGGAGTAGACTATGAAGAAACCTTTGCACCTGTGGCCAGATTGGAGGCAATTAGGATGTTCCTAGCTTTCTCCAGCTACATAAAATTTAAAGTGTACCAAATGGATGTCAAGTCAACATTTCTCAATGGAAACCTAGAAGAGGAAGTCTATATTGAGCAACCAGAAGGATTCAAATTAACCAACAAAGGAGAGTATGTCTGTAAATTAAAGAAATCACTCTATGGGCTAAAACAAGCACCCAAAGCATGATATGCAAGGCTAGATTCTTATTTACAAAGGCCTCAAAAGAGGATCAACAAACAACAATATTTATTGTAAAATTGTTGGTAATAGCATGATTATTGTGGAAGTATATGTTGATGATATTATATTTGGCAGTGATGATGAAAAAATGAGTAAGGAATTTGCTAGGAGGATGCAAGAAGAATTTGAAATGTCTTTTCTTGGTGAACTGAATTTCTTTCTAGAACTACAAATAATACAATCCAGAAGAGGATTCTTTATCCATTAGTCTAAGTATGTTAAAGATATGCTTAAGAGATTCTAGTTATAGGATTGCAAACTTGTTAGTACACCTATGACAATTGGATGCAAAGTAAACAAGGAAGATGAGTCCAAAGCTGTAGATCCAAAACACTGCAGATCAATGATTGGGAGTTTACTCTATGTAACAACTTACAGACCTGATGTCAAGCAAGCAGTTGGGATGGTGGCTAGATTCCAAGAAACACCAAAGGAGAGCGATGTTCAAGCTGTAAAAATAATCTTTAGGTATTTGAAAGGAACCATAGATCTTGGTTTGTGGTACCCTAGCAAGGATTCATTCACTTTAAAAGCCTATTCAGAAGCTAATTGGGCAGGTAGTGTAGATGACAGAAAAATTACAAGTGGAGGAGCATTATTTTTGGGAGAATGATTGGTAGCTTGGATAAGAAAGAAACAATCCTCAATTTCATTGTCTAGCACTAAAGCTGAGTATATTGAAGCAACAAAATGTTGCACACAAGTTGAATGGATGAAACAAACATTACAAGACATCAAAATAGTATTTGAATAACCTACTACTATCCACTGTGATAATACAAGCACGATAAGTCTCTCCAAGAACCCTTCTCAACACTCAAAATAAAAACACATTCCAATAAAATACCACTATCTAAGAGATCAGGCTGAAAATAAGAACATTAAATTGGAATATGTTCCAACATAAGGACAAGTGGAAAATATTTTCACAAAACCCTTAAGTAGAGATGTATTTGAATATCTTAGGCAAAAACTGGTTGTAATCCCTCTTCCAACCTAAATCTCTCAAGAAAATAATGCATCAGTTGGCACCTATTTAGGGGTAGACAACAATCAATGTTAGAAGGAGTCATTCAATTATGACAGGAAAAGTGTGATTGTAGGAGGAGTTACCAATGGTCAAAGACTTTGATAAGAAGTGTTTAGACAGACAGATCATATGAGAAGAAACCCTTTGCCATTGATGTCAAAGGGGGAGAGTAAATTCAGAGGAGAGAAGTGGCATCACAGGGGGAGATTGTATATGAAGTTGGTGTGTTGCCATCAATGAAAAAGGGGAATATTGTTGGACATAGTGCCATTGATGTCAACAGTCGATATCATTGATGTGATGATAAGTTGAGATAAAATCTTAGGAGGGTTAGCGAATGTAGATCAAAGATAAGAAGAGATGGCGTGTTGAAAATCAGAAGGTATGGCACGATGAAACTCAGATCAAATCAAGACTGTTGATGCTTAATCACCATATCAACAACATGGATGAATTGTGGAGAGCGAAAGAAGAATTAAAATACTCGCTAGTTACAATCCTGCAATCAGTCTAGATCATTAGATCTTATAAACTCAAACATCTACGATTGTGATTGATCAAACACATGATCAGATTAATTCATATTAAGTCGTGACCATCAAATTCACAATCACCAGATCAACGACAGGGATAGATTGCATAGATTGAAAGGAGAATTAAATATCATGCTATTTCCAATCCCGAAATTATTCAGGACTGTTAGATCTTATAGCCTTCAAGATTGACGATTGTGGTTGACTCACCAACAATGCACAAGTTCAAATTGCAGAGTTTGGGTAATGAGTTAAATCACTCACAAGTTTTGGTTCCACAATCATCCTTGATCGTGGATCTTCTTCGAGAGTCTTCATAACCGTTGGATCACTTTAAAGCGGGGGAAAAAAGGGTTGAGAATTCAATTAACCGAATACCTGACACCCGTTGGATCATTTTCAGTGGAAGGACAGGATAAGCTAGAAGAAGGGCATGCTAATATCAACAACCAATAATCGAGGGCTCAGATATATGGGCATATCAGACCCCCCCTGATCTTTCTGCCTTTAACAGTGAGGGAGGGTCCGAGTTGGTGGTATTTCCCATGTGGGACCCTCATACGTGTCACTTTCCTGTCAACTCAGACCCCCTTTTCTCATTACCACTTACTAACTACCTGCCCTCTGAGTAAACCACCAAACCACTTATACATACCACCTCTGTGCTCTGTCGCCATACTCCACTACACTGCCTATACGTCAGAAGTCCACGTCAGGAAGGATACGTGGCACAGTCAGAGAATGACAAGTGTCAAGTTGAAATTAGTATTTTAGGTACATGCAAATCACAAATCTGAGTGACACATGGAAGCGACTCGGCTCAAGTGATGTAAGCTACGTCACTCCGAGAGTTTTACTTCGGGAGTTTTACCATTAGAAAATGACAAAATATCCAAAGTCCCGAAGTAAATATGGTTCGTCCGATCTAAAGAAAAACTTCGGGAGTATTCTCATTTGTCGATCTACTACAGTGGAAGGATAGTGTAAGTGAAAATGTTAACTGATAGCAAGTGGTCTCCACCGTATTATGAATTACCACAGTAGGTGATCACTCCAGAGGAAAATGGAGCGACGTCTATTCGACACCTTCGAAGTCCCGAATCCTGAAGTCTCGAAGTGGACATGGGTTGCCTGATCTGTAGAATATTTCGGCTGCATTCTCAACAATTGATAAAAAAAACAATGGAAGGATAGCATAAGTATAATAGCTGAAGTCCCGAAGTAATCCGTGGCCATCCATGTCACTGCTTAATGAAGTCCCAGTTGTCAGATTAAGAAATGAAAGGATAATTATAAGGATCGAATATGACCATCGATATAGTTCCGTGAAATAAACACGAACTGTCTGATATGTCCGGTGAAATATGATTCAGAAGTTTTGAAAGGTTTCAAGTCCAAAAGTTTCAAAGGGTGAAGTGTCGAAGTTACGATAGTCATCCATTTCAGAAGGTTAAAATCATGACCGTTGAATTGAGAAGCACTCAAGTGCTCATTTTTCCTAGTGTTTGTCCACCACCGTTGGT
Source organism: Picea mariana (assembly GCA_032191745.1). Taxonomy (NCBI): domain Eukaryota; kingdom Viridiplantae; phylum Streptophyta; class Pinopsida; order Pinales; family Pinaceae; genus Picea; species Picea mariana. Next base: position 11,919 of record JASDQU010106680.1, on the reverse strand, counting down.
CATATGATATAATATATTTAAATGAAAATATAATACGTCACTGTAATTGGTAAGCTCGTGGTTCTGTAATGCTCAGTCACATGTAATGGTTTGAAGGAAGCACCTCCGCAGAATTCAGTTTCTGTAAAAATAACAGAGATTCGGGATTGATTTTAAAGGATGAAATTGATCCATATGTGATAAATTTATGAAAATCCTTCATAGTAAAAATAATAATCAGTGATTATGGTTAAGTTAAATAAAGATGTGCGATGGTTCAAAACCAAGGGACACAGTGTATCCCTCTCACATCGTTTTGAAGAATATATAAACCACGAAGAGTGTTGAGAAGAAACGTGTCTCTGCAGTCCAGATCAAAAGATCAAAAGTTGAAGCAGATTCCAGGAAGGAAAGCTGAAAATACTTATGCAATAAGGGTGGTTGGGTGGTGCAAGGGTAGGTTGGTGCTTGCAGAGGGAGTTGGTGCTTCCTTGTCAGTTGTAGCTGACTAAATAGTGGTCATAGCCTCCTACTAGTTGGTGTTGGTGAACAAAGGGTGTGGGTGCATCCTGATCAGTTGGTGTTGATCAAAAAGGAAAAATATCTTCCTTCTATGTAACATGTAAATTTTTTTTTTGCAGTTAATAGAAAAGAGTTTGTGGTTTTTCCGTTTGGGTTCCACGATAAAATATTGTGTTAAAATTCTGTTTGCATTAATAAAAGAAAAATTGATATAATAATTACGTCACTGATTCACCCCCCCCCTCTTAGTGTCAGGATCCGATCCTTCAGAATCTACTTGGATATGTTTGATTAATTAGTGTGCCTAGAAATTAAACAAAATTGGGCATCAAATTCATTTTTGTTGGATAGATTTGTATGTCATCTCTCTTGCACACTCGTAAATTTAAGGTTGATTAAAGTATTGTCTAAAAATAGATTTATCTGGTTGTGCGTGCCAAAGGGCCACTAATGATCGACTGTTTTTTATTTATTTGTGAGTCATGCAAATGTTGATCAATTATTGCTATTTATCGTTCGCATTGAAGGTTCGTATTACGTATGTCCTTTGGGGCTGTTACATTTGGTTGATTGATGTCATCGATTTGCGTGGATCGACGGTTATCATTGTTACCAACTTCCTGCTCAATTTTTTTTTCTTGATATGCGTCGCACGTTGTTGTAGAGACGAGGGTCGTTACAACCTCAGATCAAATCTACAACAAGCCATAAAATCCCAAGAGGGCATCCAACATATTTACAAGGAAAATCCTCAACTTGATTCATAAATTCAACACTACACATATGAAAACCATACCTTTTTCTTCTTGTAGCATTCTGCTGCCACATTTTTCTGCCGCAATTTTCTACTGCACTTTTTCTGCGGCGGTTTTATACCACACTTTTCTTGCAGTGATTCTCCTGTCGCACTTTTTATGCTGCACTTTTCCTGCCACACTTTTTCTACTGCACTTTTCCTGCCGCACTTTTTCTATCGTATTTTTCTTGCCGCGATTTTTCTGCCGCAGTTTTCCTGTCACGATTTTCCTGCCACACTTTTCTCTATCAATAATACCTGTCCAAATAACCTTTCACAAAATATATATTCAATGATATTCAATAGGTGATTAAATGAGAGACCTTTGCCTCTTATTTACACTTTCATGTAACATCCTCAAGGGGTTATCTTTTAACCATCTTAACCCACTTTCCTTATTTTAGGGTTAACCCACTTATAACCACTTTTCCACTTAACTTAACCACTTTCCATAATTAGTAAGTTCTCCATTAACTTTATTATTTAAATAATTTCTTTTGCATCCTCTTTGACTTACAATACACTCATCACTTCACTTTATTATTTAAATAATTTCTTCTTTGCAAACACTTTGACTACTTTGACCTTTTGGGGCTTCTATATGACACATGAGGTTTCTCCAACTTCACATGGCCATAAATCTCCAACCATGAGGAGTTATACGACGTTCCACATACCACCGAAAATGACATTACATGTAATATCCATCTAGAATAGTCTTACCTGCAAATATATCAAAACTCATACCATTATCCATCAAACAAACTTGGGTCCATTACCCAAACCTTTGTGCTATCGGAATTCACTACCAGACTTTCTTCAAGATTTGACATCAATGAAAACCAACCGAATTAATCAAAAAAATCATACGATGAAGTTTCTTCTAGAATTCAAACCCTCTCTAGTAAATAACATTCAGATTTTCTCAATTTTCAAAAGCACAAGAGAAATTGTTTACCAAATAATTTACAAGTAGAGAAAAGTTTCACTCACATTGGTAATCCAATTTTAGATATGCCACCATATTCTAATCCAAAGAAACATGATTTTCCTTAGGTCAAAGCCAGAGAAGATGATACAACACTAGATGCATCATCAAAATATACAATAGAGAAAGAACAAAATCTACCAGGTAAGACTCTTCAAGAGACATGAGCAATGTTTGAAGCGTTGATGAATCATGGAAATGTTTTCCCTCAAATGGATTCAAACACTGAGACTCTAAAATATATTTCTATTCAAGGGAAATCTACTGCACTTACATCTCCTATTCCATCCTTAACTACTCTTGCATCAAGTTTTGAAATACATGGTTTGGAGGATGTAAATGTTGAATATATGACACATATTGAGCCAAAAAACATTCCTTCATCATATTTCTTTTTCAGCAAGAAAATGAAAGCTATTGTGCAGAGAGAAATTCAGAAGAAAGTAGATGTAATCAAAAAATGAAGAAAATGATATTTGATGGTCAAGGACAAAGTGACCTTGAAATTTCAAAACAGGTAGCATATTCCCTGGGAGATTTTGCAACAACAAATTTGTAGTCAGTAGACAATTTAAGAGATAAGATTGATTAGAAAAATCTTTTAATTGAGCAGTTGCAAGATGATTTGAAACAAATAGAGGAAACTATTAAAGAAAGAGTTAGTTTTGAATTAGCTCAGAAGTTATGAACATAAAATTAAACAACTAGAGGAGAAATTAAGAACAAGTCTCCAAGATCAACAAATGTTGAAAAATACTCTTTCCCAGAGAGATGCATTAATACTCCTTTTAGAAGCCCAAGTCAAAAAGGTTGAAAATGAAATTGTTGATATTTCTTCTTTTAAGAAACAAGCCCTTGAAGTTAATGATGGATTACAGTCAAACCAAGACAGTTTCTGTGAAATCTTAGAGATTACTCAAAAATAATATCTTATCATCAACGATTCAATACAAATTATTGCTAATAAAGAAAAAGAGTTGTTTAATACAAGATCCAAGTTTCAAGAATTGATGATGTGGACTCAAATTTTAAATGTACCAGGAATTGCTAAGTTTTTAGAGCTTGAACAATTAACGGGTGAACTAGAAATAAAAACTTGGGAAAATAATCTTGAAGAGAGTAAAAGATTGGCTAAAGAAGCCAAAGTAGCTTGTTTAAATACTCTATTATCTATAGATGTAGAACTAGATGATATCGACCTTGGTGATGTTCATTCAATTATTGGGACTCTCAATGTTAATGAAAAAAGAGAATATTTGAAGAAAACCTGAGAAAAAGGATAAAGATGTCATCCAATAGATGAATCAAATCAACTTGCAAATTTTAAACTATTTCTTGATCAAACACAGTTTACAATGTCAAAGTACCCAACAAGATGCGATCATAGTACAAAAGAATTTACCATTGGTACATAGAAAGGCTTTTAACTTTGAATTAAATCTTAATACAGATCCCCCTAAGTTCATAGTTTCATTATTGAATATGCATACTCAATACAAAGATCAACATAGAGCAATTGCATCTAAGATCAAATAAAGAGAAATAAGCCTTAAAACAACCAACACGGATGATGTTTCCAGAAGCATGACAAATGTTTAAATATTTTATTTTGTAATATTCAGTTTGATGTTAATAAAGTATTTAGAGGTTTTTCTTCTATTTTAGGATCTAGGAACATGGAGTCTAATCAATTTTAGTTATGAAAGAATTGTATAAATATATACATTTTATATATGAAAGGGGATTTTTTTGACCTGATGTAAAGAAATACTTTCTAATATAAATTTCTATAGAAATACAAAGATTATACTTCTCATTTCCTTGAGTAATGCTTTTTCTATGTGTTGCTAATTTCATTATCATTATTCATTCTATGGTGTTTAAGAAATGAATGACTGCAATTTAGTAATACATCTACTGTAGTCTACTTATTAGACATCGATTCATGTATAGATTTTTCTTATTTTTACTATGAGTGGAACAAGACTTGTATATGTGTAGTTGTTATTATTTTAATTTCATATTTTGGACACACATTCCATATTTCTACTATTGGAAATGAAGTAATATTTATCAGAATTGGATACCTTTCTTTGTTTTTCAAATTTGTTTACTCTAATTCTTCTTTTCATCTCTTGATTATTGATTAAAAGATCAAGGAAAGAGATATTGCCTCTATGTTTCAGATTATAAACGTATTGAAGTTTCATTCTAAATTGAAGGTAGAAAGACACTTTAAAATTAAATATCATTATTTTGGATGCCTGACATTGTTCTTTGAGCCTGTAACAAATCTTAGGAACAACATCGTTTTTGGCACCGTTGCCGGGGAACAAAGATACAAAGTTATTTTTCCCTGGGAGTTCGACATAGATGCGTTTTGGTTCTTGAAGGTGAACAATAATCAAACATACCTTTAGGCTCATTTTGATTGTCACCTGGCGACTCCATTATTGCAAAGTTGGCATCCGGGAAAAGGAATACTAGACTGAATCTAGATAAGAAGAAAATCACACCTGTTTTAGATCCTGAAAAATTTCTCAAACCTAAAGGTTATCTAAAACAAAATTCTGCTTTGGCAAGTAAGGTTTTTCAACCCAAAGCTTCTCAAATTAAGATTAAGATCTCCTCAGAAGAAATAAGTGTAGTTGATTTAAAAGAAACACCTCAAATTAAACCGTCTTCCACCGAGGCTTCAACTAGTGCTTCATAAGTTAAGTAAGAAAATCTAGAGATTGAGATACGTGAGGTAAAATTATACGATTTAAAAGGTTCCAATTTTTAAAATAAACCTTTTTCTTCCACTAGAGTTTATGATTTCAAGATTAAGGAAGAATCCTTAGTGCCTAAAGTTGTTTACCCTCGACCTATCCTCAGTCCTTCTGAGGTAAGGGTTTATATCCCTGAAAATATAGAAGATTATCCTTTATCTTTGGGTTCCTCTCATATTATTTCTCCCATCTACTTTCCAGATCGATGCGAAGGACCAAGTACTTTATCTCAAATTTCTTCTAAAATTGATTATTCATCTATATCGAGAGATCCATCACCTTTTGATTATCTTGCATGCCTTCATTATTATCTCCTTGAAGCTATCAAAGACTTAGTACAACAATCATTCAAAATATTTGACAATATTCATTACATTCCTCGTATCTCATCTCCAAAAACCACAATGGTCGGTGGGAGAGGTGGAGGCAGTGGAAAATTAAATCCACCACCACCACCTCCGATAATTTTTTCCAAAGTAGCTACTCGTTATGCTCCTTTATCCCTTCTTGCAAATTTACATGATTTACCTGACAATTATATGAAGAGTTTGCCTAAATTTGACTGGTGAAGGGGATTTAATAGCTACTAAGCATATGGCATTCTTTGATCAATTTGATGATATACTTGGTATTGAAAATGAAGATGTTTATACTATATTCTTTGTACAAACTTTTGGGGTCCAAGTTAGAACCTGGTTTAGGGGACTTCCTGCAAATTCTATAACAACTTATGATGAATTAGAAAACACTTTATTAAGATAGTGGGGTGAGAAGAAATACCACCTTTATTATTTGAATGAATTTGGAGAATTAAGAAAGAAATCTTCTGAAACTATTTCTGAATTCATTCAAATATTTAATAAGCTTTACAGTAAGATCCCAACCGAAGTTAATCCATCTCAACCAACTGCAGATGTTACTTTTGCATGGTCATTTGATTATGATTTTGATTTACTTTTGAGAGAGAGAAGAGATACAACATTAGCTGGGATGCAATATGATGCGATTGAAATTGAATCTAATATGATGGCATCAAGAAAATTATAAACTAAGCTTGAAATTAGAATTAGAGAGCCAAGGAAATTCAAAGAAAAAGGGGGACCTTCAGGTTCAAGGAGGAGTGCACATGATGAGAAAATAAAAGAAATGACTAAGTTAATTAAGGATTTGTCAAATAAGTTATGCAAGATAGAGATGGAGAAAGCCAAACCTGATCCTTACGTTAGGAATCCAAATCAATTTAGGGGAAAAATTAATACAAATCCTCAATTTCAATAGAGACTACTTAAGAACGAGGATCAAAAAATTCAAGATCCTTTCAAAACTAAAAATTTAATACAAGGAGATGAAGAAAAAGAATACGAAGAATTAGATGAGGGAATGAATTTACTCAATGATGATGATAGTGAACCCCATCTAACCCAACAAGATTATGCACTATACTTAGGTTATGGACAACTATTTGATGAGGAAAATATTAATAATTTTGATGAACCTACCTCTCAATATAAAATTCTCACTGATTCAATATTGGACGAATTACAAGATAAGTATTATTATAGGCCAAGAGATAAAACTGCTTCTATAAATCAACCAAAAAATGTTTTACTGCGAAATAAAGGAAATGTTGTTGTAGTCTCAAAACCATCAACTAAAACATCAACAATTCAAACAAAACAAGTTGAACCGAAGGAAAAACAAACTAAAACACTAGAAAATAAAGAAGCATACGTGCATACTAAAGAACTAGAAAAACCAATTAGCACTTTTAATCTGGAAATGAACTAAATTAAATTAAAATTCCAGTACCTTTGAAATAACTCGCTAAGAATCTGTCATATAAGAAGAAAATTTCAAAAGTCATAAATCTTTCATATTCAGAGAGTCAAACTGATGTTATTAATCTTCAATATGAGTGTCGAACAATCATGTTTGGGCCTCATATTGAAAATGATAAATATTTTGTGGCTCCATTTTATATTACACTTACTGTACATGATCATTTATTGCATAATTGTATGCTAGACTTAGGTGCTTCACATAATATGATGCCAAAGGAAATAATGGATAAATTCGGCTTGCAGATTACCAGACCTTATCAAGAACTCTATTCTTTTGATTCTAGGAAAGTAAAGTGTTTGGGCATGATAAAGGACTTAGTTGTGAATTTGGCCCAAATCCTAGTCAAAAGTGTTCTTTTGGATGTGGTAGTAGCTGATGTGCCTGCAAAGTATGGCATGATTTTATCAAGATCTTGGGGTGCTAAATTAAGAGTATTAGTACAATGAGATATGACGTATGCCACAATTCCTATTTTTGGTGGGAAATTTACAATATTGTATAGAGAGACAATATTGGCTTATACAATCAACGATTCACAAAATCCCAACCACTGTATAGTCTATGTTGCCGATAAGGACTTAGGAAATTGTATATTATCTGTTGATGATGATTTTGAAACTTGTACAGAGAATGAAAAAGTTAAAATTTATGAGGAGAATGTAAATATTAGAGAATGAATGTGGAAAATGCATTTCAATGGTGCCTCTTCATGGTAAGGAGCTGGAGCTGGAGTATTATTTTTGGCACCAAATGATGAGTATCAAATTCCATTTTCTTATAGATTGCAATTTGATATTGATTATACGAATAATGTATGTGAATATGAAGCTTTGATTTTAGGATTAGAAGCTGCTAGAAAGCTTAAAATTCAACACTTAATTGTCTATGGGGATGCTGAACTTATTGTGAAGCAAGTGAGACAAGAATATCAGGCTAAACATCCAAGAATGAGATCCTATCGAAATTGTGCATGGGACTTAACTGGAATTTTTTTCTTGTCTTTTAATATTCATGCTATTCCAAGATTGCATAATCAACAATCTAACTCCTTAGCTAAGGCGACAAGTAATTTCATCCCACCCACTGTTTTAAAATTGAAATATCACATTGAGATGATATACAAACCTTCAATACCAGATAATGTTTATTACTGGAAGATATTTGAAGATGAGGAAAAGATAAATCAATTCCTCAAAATGGTTGATGAATTTTCAGAAACTCACATTGATCAAGAAAATCAAAATGATCCAGCTTGGATTATGCAGGAAGGAGAATCTGAAGAAAATTTTAAGAACAAAATTGAAAATCATAAAATCCTTCTGTTGAAAAATAATCAGATTCCAAAAGGACTCATTCCTTTAGAAAGAATCTTCGATCAAAATGATATCCTTTTGAAATCTACTTTGCAGCCTCAACCAAAAGAAGTTGAAGATTGTAATATTGGTTCTAAAGAAAGTCCAAAATTTGTAAAGTTATCTAAATATCTTCACATTGAACAAAAGAAAAAATATACAGAACTGCTCAAGGAATATAAATATATTTTCATGTGGTCCTACACAGATATGAAAACCTATGACACTTCTATTATTGAGCATAAGATTCCTTTAAAACTAAGTGTCAAACCTTTCAAACAAAATCTTAGACAGAACAATCCTATTCTTTTTCCTGTAATAGAAAAAGAGGTTAATAAACTTCTTGTTGCAAAAACTATTGTGCTTTGAGATACTTTGAATGGGTAGCTAATTTGGTTCCAATCAAAAAGAAAAATGGGGAGATAAGATTATGTGTGGATTTCAGAAATCTTAATCGATCTTCATTAAAAGATAATTACTCTCTTCCAAAAATATATCATATTCTTGAAAAGGTAGTAGGGGAAAATTAAATTTCTATGATTGATGGCTTCTAGGGATATAATCAAATAGTTGTCCATTGGGACGATAAAGAAAAAACTACATTTACTACTCCATGGGGAACTTTAATGTATGATAAAATGCCATTTGGTTTGATGAATGCAGGTGAAACTCTTCAAAGAGCCATGGACTTAGATTTTGTTGGTGAAAGAGATAAATTTGTCTTTTTTTTATTTAGATGATCTGACAATTTTTTCCAATTCTGGCGCAAAATATTTAAAACACCTTAGAAAATTTTTTGATAAATGTAGAAAATATGGTTTGTCTCTAAATCCCAAGAAATCTCATTTCACTATGCAATAAGGGAATTTATTAGGTCATATTGTATCAAAATATGGGATTAAAATTGATCCACAAAGGATTGAAGCCATTGATGAGATTAATTTACCCAGAAATAAAAAAAAGATTCAATATTTTTTTAGGAAGAATCAATTTCTTGAGAAAATTCATTCCAAATTTTGTTGATTTTATTAAATTGATCACAGATAAGCCGAAGAAAGACAACGAGGGGAAATGGTCAATGAAATCTAAGGTATCTTTTCAACGAGTTAAAAAATCCATAGGAGAAGCACCAATTTTGGTAAGTTTAGATTATTCAAAGGATATTTTAGTCTTTTCTTTTGCATTTGAACATACACCTGCATCAATGCTTTTACAGAAAAATAATGATGGTTTTGAACAACCTATTGCCTTTTTTAGTAAAATCCTCAGAGACGCAGAATTGAAATATGATATTTTATAAAAACATGATTATGTTATGGTTAAAGAACTTAAAACTTTCAGGACATATGTATTACATTCCAAAGTGATGGCATATGTGCCCACAAATATTGTCAAAGAAATCTTAATGCAACCTGATAGTGATGGCATAAGAGGCAATTGGTTGGAAAAAAAATCAATAAAATGATCTGGAGATCAAACCAACCAAATTAGTAAAATGACATGGTTTAGAAAATTTTCTTATTGAATGCAATCTTAAAGCTCTTGTAATTAATCACCTTGATTTTGAAAATCCTTTACCAGATATTGAAGAAATTGATGATCAAGTACCAACAAATCAAATAGCTGACAAATTTTCTTCCTCCCCTTGGTATAACAAGATAGTGTCATACATTCTCACTCATCAATGCCTCACTAATATCACCCCCAAAAAAGAAAGAACATTAAATTTACAAGAAATTAAATATTGCATTATTGATGGCAAGCTATATTGGAAAGATCATTTAGGTTTCTTATTAAGTTGCCTAACATAGTCTGAAATAGAAGGCGTTATTGAAGAATTTCACAAAGGAATATGCAGAGGACACCATGCTTGGAGAGAAACATCTTACAAAATCCTAAGGCAGGCTGTTATTGGCCAAAATTGTTCACTATTGTAAATGCAAGGGTTAGAGCTTGCAGACAATGCCAATTCTTTACTGGAAAGCAAAACCTTCCTGCCTTACCTTTAGTCCTTGTCAAAGATGAAGCTCCTATCCAACAATGGGGCTTTGATTTCATTGGAGATATTCACCCTTAATCTAGTGCCCAACACAAATGGATCCTAACCACCACTGATTATTTTTCTAAGTGGGTAGAAGCTATTCCAACCATGAATGCTATAGACTCGGTGGTACTAAATTTCTTGAAGGAAAATATTTTAGCAAGATTTGGTTGTCCAAGAAACATAATTACAGATAATGCAAAAGCTTTTAAACCCGTTGCTATGATAAAATTTTGTTAGAAATATAATATTATTTTGGGTCATTCTACAACTTATTATCCTCAAGGGAATGTACTAGCAAAATCTTCTAACAAAAATATGATGAGAATAATTAAGAAAGTTCTAAAAGAAAATAAAAAAATCTTGGCATATACATTTAAAATATGCTCTATGGGTGAACAATATCAACACCAAGAAATAATAGATATGCCACCTTTTCAATAGGTTTATGGCGCATATGTTATTTTACCCATTAATATTGCTCTTCCCGTGATGAAATTATGGTAGGATGCTGATGAAGAGACAAATGATTTGACAAGAAGAATCGATCAAATAATTGAGGTCAAGAAGATCAGGAAAGAAGTAGATGCAAAACTTTAAAAATATCAAGAAAAAATGAAGGTTTTCTTTGATAAGAAAGCCAAAGATAGGGAATTCCTTCTTGGAGATCTAGTTCTAAAATGGGAAGCTAGAAGAGAGGACATTGGAAAACATGGAAAATTTGATCATCTTTGGTTCGGTCCTTATAAGATTGCAATAGTAGAAGAGATAAATTCCTTCTTTATTCAAAGTATAAGTGGGGATATTCTCGAAGCTCATGTCAATGGGCGTTGTTTGAACATTTCATTCAATAGTTTAGTTTTCAATTTTAATTTTGTTTTTCATTAAAAACACTGGTGTTGATTAGTTTTGCGTTGGAAATTTACTTACAAGTCTTGATCATAATTGAATTAAGAACTCATTATTTTAATCTTGATTCAATTAAGTTTTTGAGTGAATTATTTGTTATTAAATTGAGTTTTCACCGAAGAAAAAAAAAAAAAAAAAAACTTAGTTGTTATTTGATGATAAGAGTTGATTTAATAGATGTAAATAAATTAAATTTGAATTTTTTCTATTCAGAAGTTATATTTTCAAATAAAAATGTTAATCTAAGAGTAAATAAAGAAAGATAAAATCATTTTCTCTTACCTTTATTTCTAATCTCTATAGAATCGCTAGAATTTATCATTAAACAAACTTTTACATGCTATTTTCACAAGTATGGTGAAAATTATGTTTCAATTCTCAGTATTTGATGAAAGAGTATATTTAAGGTAATTTATTTGAAACATTGTGCTTTGATATTAAAATATAACTAGTAGTCATCTCAAGAAAATAAAAATATAAAATCATCTATTCGTTCATAGGAAAAAAGTATTTTTAATTTTGAGGGGTTATTAATCTCAGGGTAATCTAAATATGTAGTTAGTTCTACATCATTATTTTTTTTTAAATAGTCATCATCCTAGAGTGTTTTAAAACACATTGATTTCTCCCATCCTACAACAATAAATAAAGTAACATAGACATATGGTGAAAGGAAATTCAAAAAACTGATTTCCCTCATCTTGATAAAATGAGATGAT
>JASDQU010106679.1:107719-128883 GCA_032191745.1 Picea mariana | reverse complement strand
AGTGCAAAATGTGTAAAACATAAGAGATCAGATGGGGCAGTTGAGTGACCGGTTTGTATATTTGCAGAATTCTGCAAAAGTGGCTAAGTATGGAACAGGGAAATTGCTAATTGCATACGTGGCAATAAGATCTTATATATAATTGCCAATTTCTAATTTCAAAGGGGCGCGGATACAGGAAACAACGACTACGAACTGAATATTTCTTCAACATGCCAAACCGACGATTCACCAAAGAAATTCGAACAAATGGCGAAGTATGGAAAGCAGACAGACGGGCTTCAAAATGGGGTGACAATAGTTCCAATAAATATGTGAGGACCCGATGGTTAAATTGTATTTCTCGAAAGTTTTCAGTGCAAAAATGTGCAGCACAGAAAAGGGCATGATAGGTGGACCGTAATATGGAAAAGCGTATGATCTAAGAACGATTGCAATTTTGAATATCTATCAATTTGTATATATCGGAGCTCTGAATGTTGTTTGGAGGTCATGGAAAAGTAGAATTGCAATGTTGACCCGACCAACGCGCAAGTCCGCCTATCAATTTGTATATGGCGTAACTTTGGGTGCCAGTTGTGGAACAGGGAACAATAGACAATCAATTTAAAGAAAGGGGAAGCGGTCGTTGGAAATGCAAATGTGTGAATCCGCGAAGCTGCGGAGCAACGCATTGCCGGGAAAAAAACGATTAAGTAACCAGGAAGAGAAACTAGAGGGAATAAAAGAGTGGGAAAATAGAGAGGCGGAAGGCAATTTTCGTAAGCTCAAATTGGTTTCAAAGAAGCGCCATCGTTGCAAAACCATGATCTACTAATTGCCAGCAAATGTGTTGTTGAAGATTACATTTTATTGCAACGTATGCTTGCAGCTATGTTCTTGATACATTATTCCATGACTGTAACATATCAACTTAACCATTAAATTTCATTTTATACTAATTGCCAACAAATGCTTTGTGGAAGATTAGATTTTATTGGAACGTGTGGGTGTAACTATGTTCTTGATACATTCTACCATCAGTGCAAAATATTAACTGAAGTATTAAACTTATTGCATTATGGGTTGTTAGCATTAAAACTTAATAATTGCATGTATAGAAACACGAATAATGATTTTGCTGCAACATTGTACATTGGTATTAGTAAACACAAGATCGAAGAAGTATGAGATAACCGAACCATGTCAATTAAAACATGCATTAAACCCAGAAAAGAGGCAGCAACGAAGAGTGCAAGGCAATTTTTTTTTAATAGCAAATCCATTTAAAATAAAAAAATAAGAAAAACATTGAGTACTATACATCTATGCTTAGAAATTGGACCCAGTTCTTCGGGCCAAAACATTGAAGGTATCTGCGACAAACACAGGCACGGGTTCTGCAGTATGTAAGATCCTTGGAGTTTTCTCGTCAATGAATCATCCTCTGCTGAAATTGATATTTTTCAGAAGCTTTTCCTCAAAAAGAAGTAGAAAATGGTTGCAGGGCAAGTGGAATAGCCCTTAGCTGAAACCGCCTTTGTATAGTCCAAAAAAATTCAGTAGCACAGCTTGCACGTGCAACTACAGAGGCCCAAATTAGTCCATTTTGGGCAAAAGGAGACGACTAGTAGGAAAACGTGTGGCAGGAGCGAGAGTTTGGACCTGATGCCCGAAAATGTTAAACAATAATTTTTTGGCTTGAAATATATCTCTGGGAGCATCAGCATATCATTGTTTTACACTGAAACTCTTCCGCCCAGAACAGACTAATTTGGAACTCTGGAATTCCTACTTTCGCGGTGCAAAGTGGTTGTTGCGTTCACCGTTAGTTTCTTTTCTGAAACTCCTTTTGGTGTTGTCATGACTGCGATCACCGAGCCGGAAAGGTCTGTTCGTTATGGTTGATTTCAATTTGGGTGTAGGAGTGGGAAGATTCTCTACATTGCTATCATCCATTGTCGTATCATAGTCCAACATATCATCTTCTTCCAGCTCGGAATTCATGGCATCAACTTCTGCGATAGAAATGACTGCAACTGGAAAGGTTCTCTGACCAGCCAGGGTTGCGATGGAATTTTTTGGCTTGAAATATATCTCTTAGTGTACCAAGGGACCATATCCTTTTTTGCTCTTGGGCGGAGGGAGATGAATAGTAAGAATATGACCTGGAATAGTGGAACCTCTGGCCATTATGCCCCAATGTGTTTACTGTGTGTGGAGAAAATTGCTGCCATAAGTTATTTAGAATTTTCGTTTGGTCGAGACGATGTTTGAAATGAAAATCAGGGAGGGATAATATAAGCCTCCGCAAATTATGGTTTAATGCATATCAATGGAATATCTCCTTGAGCCTTTCGCTGATCAATGACAATTTCCAAGGTTCGTGCGGAATGAGTTGTGACCATCACAACTCACTAATTGCACAATTAGAAAAAAGTGTGAACGTGGTGGTGACGACGAAAACAGATTAAGAATCATAAATTTCTTAAAAGCACCAACCTGTCGGCGCACAAAAAAAAAAATATTGCGTGGCCTTTGAAATGAATACTTGGAAAGGATAACATGCTTGTGGGCAAATCTTAGTTTAATTTGCACTAATGAGAAATCTTCTCCGGACTTCCGGACATTAATGACAGTTTTAACGGTCGCTGCAGGATGGATACTAACATTAAAGATTAATTATTGCATATCTGGAAACAAGTACGAAGGCAACAGCAATGCCGAAACCGATTCCAAGAAATACCAAAGTATGAAAAGCGGTCGAGCGAAAATATACCCAGGGCACGTGAAGGGCTGATGGTTCTCGGCCTGACAGGCTGAAAATTGAGCCTCTATTGTTCTGTTTCCTACAAATAGCACCTACACTTCCGCGATATACAAATTGACAGGCGGACTTGCGGGTTGGTTGGTTCAACATTGCATTTTTTTTGTTCTTAGCGATTCTGTATTAATTCCATAATTAACCACTTTTTTGGATCAAGGGTTCTCGGGCTGGTAGGCAAAAAATTGGGCATCTATTATTTCACACTCTACAAATAGCACTGACAATTCCGCGATATACAAATTCAGAACCTGACCTGCGCTAAATTATTACTGTTAAATATTTATATTGTAGAAAGTTTGCACAATTTGGTCGACCGAGTGATACAAAAGTATTTCCACAAATGAGCAATACAAAAAAGAGTCATTCCATACTTAGGCACTTTTTTATCGCGGGTTGGCGGCCTCGTGGGCTGAAAAAAGAGTCTCTATTGTTTTGTGTCCTACAAATAGGACCCATATTTCCGCGGTATACAAATTGACAGGAGGACCTACAGGCTGCTTGGCTGAACATTGCATTTGATCGCGGGTTCGCGGCCTGGCAGGCTGAAAATTAAGTATCTATTGTTTCGTGTCCTACAAATAGCACATATAGTTCCGCGATATACAAATTCACATGCGGACTTGTGGACAGTTTCTATATAAAGTATGGAATGAGATTTTATACAACATATGCAGATCCCTCATTCCATACTTAGGCAATTTTTGGATCATGGGCTCGCGATCTGGTGGGCCGAAAAGAGAGTCTCTATTGTTCTATCTCCTACAAATAGCACCCAGACTTCCGTGATATACAAATTGATAGTGTTCTAGAACATATGCAGATCCCTCATTCCATACTTGGGCACTTTTTGGATCGCGGGTTCGCGACCTGGCAGACTAAAAATTAAGTATCTATCATTCTGTGTCCTACAAATACCACCTAGACTTCCGTGTGCTACAAATAGCACCTAGACTTCTGTGATATACAAATTCACATGCAGACTTGTGGACATAGTCTATATAAAGTATGGAATGAAATTTTATACAGCATATGCGGATCCCTCATTCCATACTTAGGCATTTTTTGGATCGCGGGCTCGCTGCCTGGCGGGCCGAAAATAGAGTCTTCATTGTTTCGTCTCCTACAAATAGCACCCAGACTTCCACGATATACAAATTGATAGTGTTTTAGAACATATGTGGATCCCTCATTCCATACTTGAGCACTTTTTGGATCGCGGGTTCGCGACCTGGTGGACTGAAAAATAAGTATCTATTGTTCTGTGTCCTACAAATAGCACCTGGACTTCTGAGATATACAAATTGACACGTGGACTTTTGGACATAGTCTCTATATAAATTATGGAATGATGTTTTATATAGCATATGCGGATCCCTCATTCCATACTTAGGCAGTTTTTGGATCGCGGGTTCGCGTGCCGAAAATAGAGTCTCTATTGTTCTATCTCCTACAAATAGCACCCAGACTTCCGCGATATACAAATTTATAGGTGGACTCGGGCTGGTTGGCTTAACATTGCACTTTTATTGTCTCGTAGCGATCCCGTATGAATTTCAAATTTAGAGTTGTTTTTTGATCGGGGGCTCTGGGGCTGGCAAGCTGGAAATTGGGTGTCTATTGTTCCGCACTTTACAAACACATTTTTCTAGAACATATGCGGATCCCTCATTCCATACTTAAGCACTTTTTGGATCGTGGGTTCGCGACCTAGCAGGCTGAAAATTAAGTACCTATTGTTCAGTGTCCCACAAATAGCATCTAGACTTCCACGATATACAAATTGACACACGGACTTGTGGACATAGTCTCTAAATAAAGTATGGAATGAGATTTTATACAGCATATGTGGATATCCCGTATGAATTTCATATTTAGCGATTTTTTTTTATCGGGAGCTCTGGGGCTGGCGGGCTGAAAATTGGTCCTCTATTGTTCTGCGTTGTACAAAAACATTGTTCTAGAACATATGTGGATCCCTCATTCCATACTTGGGTAATTTTTGGATCACAGGTTCGCGACCTAGCAGGCTAAAAATTAAGTATCTATTGTTTCGTGTCCTACAAATAGCACCTAGACTTCTGCGATATACAAGTTGACACGCGGACTTGTGGACATTGTCTCTATATAAACTATGGAATGAAATTTTATACAGCATATGCGGATCCCTCATTCCATACCTAGGCAGTTTTTGGTTTGCGGCCTGGCGGGTCGAAAATAGAGTCTTTATTGTTCCGTCTCCTACAAATAGCATCCAGACTTCCGCGATATACAAGTGGACAGGTGGACTCGGGCTGGTTGGCTGGACCTTGCAGTTTTATTATTCCGTAGCGATCCCGTATAAATTTCATATCTAGCGATTTTTTTTTATCAGGTCTGTGGGGCTCGCGGGCTAAAAATTGGGCCTCTATTATTCTACGTTGTACAAACACCAGACACATCTCCGCAATTTACAAATTGAAAAACGGACCTGTGGGCTACGTGGCTCAACATTGTAGTTTTCATTAATCCTTGTCCTTCAAATAGCCCTCGGAGTTCTGCGATATACAGATTGACAGATGGACTTGAGGGTTGGCGGGTTCAAGTTTGCCATTGTTTACAGATACTAATCCCTATCAACTATCTAACATATCTAAAAACATGATTTTCAATACTAAATTATTAATAATAATTTTTGCGATTGCAGAATTTAATTAAACGAGAAAGTTTGTACAATCTGGTCGGGCCACTTATATAATTTTTTTCCGACAAACAAGCAATACATAGTAAACATGTACTTTTAGAAAGTATGGACAAGAGATTTTATAGAGCATATGTGGATCCCTCGTTCCATACTTGGGCACTTTTTGGATTGCTGGTTCTCGGCTTGGCAGGCTGAAATTTGAACCTCTTTTGTTCGGTGTCCTGCAAATACCACCCAGACTTCCGCAATATACAAATTGACAGGTGGACTTGTGGATTCCACGTATGGCGGGTTCAAGATTGCAATTGTTTAGCAATGCTCATCCTATCTAACTTCAACTAAAAACATTATTTTCAAATACTAAAATATTAATATTAACTATTGTTATTGTACAAGTGAATTACATTAAATTATTAAAGGATGTTAAATCACTTATTTTTTAAAAAATGAAGGAAACAAAATAATTTTTTTGTAAAATTCTATCACCGCAAGCATAACAAGGACCAATTTGAAGTTTAAGGCCCTCTTGTTCATATGATAGCACAATTGCACTCTGCACTGTATATATTCGTTGATTTCAAATTATTCCAGGATATTAATTTTACCAAGTTCATCGAATAAGCAAAAATTGCGAAAACAACGATCAAATTGAATTTTAAGAGCCTCTTGTTGGTATGATAGGACAGTTGCACTTCACACACTATATATTTGTTGATTTCAAATTATTTCGCAACAATAATTTGACCAGGTTCATTGAACAAGGAAATTTGCCAGAACAAGTCACATAGTGCATTTGCATCACAACGCCATAGAAATTATCAGGCGGATCTACGTGCCAGCTGGCCAAACAAATTCAATTATATTGTTCTGTGTCCTCCAAAGAAGAGCTGGAGTTCCACGGTATACAAATTGACAGACAAACCAGATAACCAAGAACCAACCATACTTTAAATAACCCAGAAGAAAGTTCCCATAAGGTTCCATTGAGTAGAACCCATCGACCTTTGCACCAAACAATTTGATATACAAAGAAAAGACATCGGTGCATTCCTTTTCTCTTGAAATGAACATTCATCTGGATGTTGAACGAATATTACAGAGAGACATGAGGTATTTTCGTTTCCTCCCAAAGTTTGATTAATTTTTTTTTTTTGCCCTTCTTCAGCCGATATGCAAAATTGCATTGTCCTCATTTAAGGTGAATTTGCTCTGTATCCGAAGCTACCGCAACATATAGACACTGCTTACCTTTTTCTGTAGATACGTTTCATACGACAACTCTGCCAATTCAGGAAGCACGTTTTGTAACAGAGGCTGCCTAACCGAACACTGCACAGTTGTGTTGCCCACGGTTCAGATAACACCATTGACATAATGTCCATAAATATATGGACATTTTTCACTGCATCACAGACAGTCAATCGTATCATCACTTATCAAAGCAGAGGCAGAAGCAACGGAATGACATTTTGCACATACAGGCTCAAAGGGGGTCGAGTACACATTGGATGTAACTAAAAGACCTTCAACCTGGCAACGCGAGCAAAGGGATTAATACATTGAACAATATAATACACAACTGCATCCTCCCCTCCCCTTTAAAACAAAAAAGAAAAAGTAAACAGGGGTGGAAATTTGTTGAAGGCTATTTCTATAAGCAAAGTGAGGATGATTTTGTGGATGTATATGCACAACAATTGTAGAGCTAGCTAGTTTCTCCAGATCCTCTACTATATHTGCTYSCAACTCTRTTACAAAYRTTGYYTGGGTTGTYYRAAAGATCCTTTCTCTARCATCCTTCTTCTTTGTTATATTTTTGAACAACATAAGTGGAATCTGCCCTCTATGCAATTGTTGTTCCATTGACGAAAACAAATCTGAATACATATCAAACAATTGTAGCTACAACATGGAACAGTGCAATATTTGTGTAACTTATCCAACATATATGCTTGTCCGAAAGATCCTTTCTCTAGCATCCTTCTTCTTTGTTATATTTTTGAACAACATAAGTGGAATCTGCCCTCTATGCAATTGTTGTTCCATTGACGAAAACAAATCTGAATACATATCAAACAATTGTAGCTACAACATGGAACAGTGCAATATTTGTGTAACTTATCCAACATATATGCAGATGTGAAAGTTAAGAACAAAACTGAATATGAAAAGCGATACCATTCCCTTGTCGTTGTCCGACTCTCCATCCTTTATATGGAGAATGTGTTGCGACCCAAATTTTCTCGCTAGTGTCATAGCAGCCCCAATCATTCCGATTGGGTAAATATCAGTGCTCTGTGCAAGATGCCCGATAGTCAAGTACGGGAGGAAGCGATATTCTGAACAAATAGCAGGAATTTTTTCCACAATGCTTGTTTCGTTGAGCAAAATAATTCGATCGCAATCACCACGGTCATATATTGTTTTGGGCAATACATTAAAATTTGTAATGGATATCCCATTACACGGCAATATCTTTTCTGCATGTTTCTAGACAAGTTGTGGAGGAACAATCAGTGTGACTGTCATCATGGCGTCCTTGTCTGTCATATCAGCACGCATAATGGATCTACTTGTGTTTGCCTTGTCCAAGTAGGTGGTATAGACAACCATTATGTCCCCGACGAACAATTGTCCAGTTTGGCGGCTGTTCAAGCCCTCTATTGACAGTACTTTGGATGTCACAACTCTAGACCTGATGACATTTTTTGAACAGGAAAACTAAAGTGAATTGTAGTGTGCTACAAGTACACGAATAGTATTGATGAACTATGGAGCCACAGTTTCGCAACCACACCTCTTGGTCTGCGAAACATGCAGCACGTTCGATGTTTCGCTTGTACTTGTTGATACTTCTTGCGATCTGGAAACCATGTATTGCAAATGGCGTCAGCATATCTGCCATGCCATAGATGAATATATAGCCTAGGAAATTTGTTTAGTAAACATAGTAAGAGCACAGCGTATGCATCTTTACCTTTGGCCTTGTCGGTCTGCCAATGTCTGGGATGACTGACTGCTCATGGCCATCTCACTAGTCCAACTTTTTCTGATGCAAGCATGTGCAGATGAACATCAGAACTAAACAAATATATGCATTGTATATTGTCCATCGGAAGGACCAAATAGCCGTAAAACTGTATGCATCTTAATTTTTTAACTAGAGAAATGTTTAACATTAAACAGGGCGTGACCGCGGGTCACCATGGCCATTCTGTATATTGCGGACCCTCGGAAGCCAGGGGAGAAATCTTCAACCTACCAACCTGGCAGCCGCAATCGACAAAGTGGGTAACTATGGAATAAGGTAGAAGCAGGACCACATATGTCAGTCTGTTAGTCCGCCAACCAGCGCACGAGGGAATTTTCGAAAACCACACTAAGCAGATGAATTAGAAAACAAAAGGGATGATAGAAAATGGAAAAAGTAGAAACATGGAGCGTAGAAAGGCCCATTACTGCGAATTCATCGTTTTCAAGTCTAATATTATATGCTCCCACCTGGTTTGTATATTTAATTTACCGACACACTTGGTATACCTTTTAGAAGATTGTACCACGGAACCCTCTGCTGCTGCACAAAAGAATTCATCTCCCTATCCAAGAAACCTGTTTTTTCCAAGGAAGCAACGTCGAAGATGCAATCGAGACGAAGGCAAGTTAGTATGAAAATAGACATCTAAAAGAAAAAGAAAAAGGTCTATTTACCCACCAAAGATTCCTTCATCATGTCCAGCGATTCTGTTTCTTTAAATGCAGCAATGTAACACAAACACAATGGACATAAACTAGCTTAGTATGCAGGAAGGAACGTATGTAACCAAGATAACTTACCATGTAGGAAGGCACACAACTAGTTTAACACATATACAGACCATAAATGAAATACAAAACAATGCAATATGAAACAATAGTACAAGCATGCACCTTTCTATATCCTCTTCAGCCGATGCAGTCAAGACTCCCTCCTTTTCTCCAGCTACTGTGTTTGTTTCAATGTGGGAACCCACAAATTTCAATGAACATCAATGGAAGCTGGTATTCATCGGAGAACAAGCAATATGTAGATACAACACAACTGACTCAACGAACAGTTTACAAAGGCATAAGCATGAACCTTTGCGCTTCTCTATCCATGGTTGTAAACATATAGCTTTTTTTCCCCTAGCCAAAATATATTACAAGGCAGAAAATATCACGCAATTGCATGGCCGCAACTAAATGATTTCTGGTTTTCCCTTGCAATTCATCCAGATATGCCCTTTAACCATGTTCTTTATCCTCTACACAGACTGTTGTGCCCACGATACAAGTTCTTAGTTTTCTGTGGCAAACTACCCAGACATGCTTCCAGACATGAAAATATAATCTTGAAGAATCTTTGTTGCACATATCATATCTTAAGCACAACACAAATTGTATCGTGCGCACACCAGTCTATGTAGAGGAGAAAGAATATGTCATGTCATATCTGCACATCTAACCATACATGGTCTATAAATGTAGGCTGCATATATATGCTTTATTCCAACAAAAAACAACGGATATTGTAACTTCACATGTAATCCTCCAACAATTTTGTATGCAACTATTTTCTTTCATGGCAGGACTCGAGCACCAGGAAAATCTCATAGAATTACAGATAACAGCCTCTGCAAAAATGGCAAATAACACAACTGTAGATTGACTGGTGGGTGGAGGGGATGAACACCGTAAAGCGCCCCAAAAAAACAATAACAATCAAAAAAAAAAAGAAAAAAGAAAAGCTCCAACCACCGCCGCTGCACCCCAACCCTGCAAGGCCGAATCAAAGAAAAGAAACTAGCAAGGACCAAACCAACGAGAAAGCACGAAGAGGCCGAACTACACCCCCAGGGCCCCAAAGCGCAAACCCCAGGCAAACAAACAGAACCAACAACCTAGGAACCAATGAACCAACAAAAGCCACCGACCCAGTGAACAACATATGTAACTCCAACGATTACAAAACTGCAGCCGAAGCAGAAAAGGAACCGGAAAAATATAAGGAACCTGTGACTACAAATAAGCAAACATTCTTACTTGCAAACTGCAAACACTGAACAACAAACAAGGAATACAAAATGAAACTATGGCATCGAAACTTACTCCGAAACGATGAAATGCAGAAGCACAGGTCGAATCGCGAGTGAAACAACAAAAAACAACAATCAAGAAACCAACGAAGAAGAACCACTCACCGAACCAGTAAACAATGTATCTAGCTTCAATGATTACGAGGATGAAACATACAATGGCAGCACCCAACAAACCAGCAAAGAAGAAGCAGTCATCGAACTAGTAAACAATGTATGTAGCTTCAATGGCAGAACAAGGATGAAACATACAATGGCTATTGAACTGGCATGTACTCCGAGAACCGTATTTACATAAACATTTAAGACTCTCAGGCTGTCTAAGGACCTCGCGGTATGCACACATTTAAGTTGTCAGGGGTGTTGGTGGACGTCGCGTCATGTAGACATTTACGCTATCAGGCCTATTGAGGCATCTCGGAATAAGTGTCAATAAATTTCAAGAAATATACAAAGCTTGGATATGAAAACATTTCAATATGCTTAGTACATATCAAAACTGACGGATATATTCGGGTAACAGAAAATGCTAATACAAACATTCGAACTAATGGTAGCATTAATCGACCTTCAAGCAATATACAGGAAAAATATATGATTAAAACATATTGTCTACGAGAAAAAGTTTGGATATGTTGCCATATACTACATTGGGAATAGCGAAGCCGACAATAAGACCTCCAATCTCTTAGCCAATCAGATCAGTACATATATGTTACTTTTTAATATATAAAAATATATGCTTTTAATTCCATAGCTCCAACAATAAGTATTGTGCAAATATTTCCGATCAAAGAATAAACTAATATGTAGTCAACGCTTTATCGATCGCTATAGTCCCTCTATGCCTACGGCAGGGACTAATAACATATACAACAAAACAATAACAAAAAATATATATATAAATGGACACATTGCCCAATAAATATATAAATAAAATTTTAAAAAATACAAAATAAATTTAAATAAATTTAAAGAACTCTAGAAACAAAATGATGAATCTCCAAAACATATGGGGTCATATAAATAGAAAGTCCCTCTCAATACAAACAAACAATGTCAAAAATCGAAAGAATAACATGTTACACATTAAGATTATACGGAGAATGGAGTTGTTTAAAAGGGAATCACTAAATAAATGGACACATTGCCCAATAAATATATAAATAAAATTTAAAAAAATACAAAATAAATTTAAAGAACTCTAGAAACAAAATGACGAATCTCCAAAACATATGGGGTCATATAAATAGAAAGTCACTCTCAATACAAACAAACAATGTCAAAAATCGAAAGAATAACATGTTACACATTAATATTATATGGAGAATGGAGTTGTTTAAAAGGGAATCACTAATAATTTTACAATAACACAATGTTATTAAGAAGTTTGTGAAAAAAAAACATTTGAAATGAATTACTACAATAATTTATAATCAAAGTTATCAATATACATAAAATAATATAATTAGTAAATGCAAATGATGGGTTTCCAGAATTACAACATATGAAGAATGCTTTTGAGCAAATAAAACAAATATTACAAAACACAATAATTCTATTGAATAGGATACAAACATTTATTTCAACAAATTAATCACACAATGTATTACATAAATTAAATCAAATAAATATTACAAAACACAATAATTCTATTGAATTTTTTTTTTTAAATAAATTAGATGAGAATCTTTCTATTCAACTAAGAAAAAAATATAAAATGATATATAGACTTTTTGACAGTAAAAGATCCCACAGAAAGAGAACAGGGGAGTACTAGAGATTAACCTATGCTAAAAGAGAACCATAAGGAGTGCATATGCATAACAAGATGAAACATTATAGGATAAGGAGAAAGGGTCTAGTCATTGTCTTGGCTGGAGAGGATCATTTCTGCCTTTTTTTCTTTCGAACATCATGATTCCAACCAGAGGAACTGATAGGCTCAGCAACCTTCGCCACCAAAGCCAGATGGTTTGAGGAAATGTCATAATCTTGAGTTGCGGAAGCTAAGGGTGCTTCCTTGTCACTGTCTGAATTATCCGATTCATGAGGAAGTTTATGAGTCCCTGAGAGCGGGGTTGTGGCCATGATTATGTCATTGGGTTCATCCTTTTCGAGGGGAGTGTGCAAAGGCTGAACTGCAGGATTCAGAGTCAAAATTTCGGAAGCTTCTGGATGTTGTGTTGAAGCCAAAGGTTGGTGTTTTGGGTCTGCGGTTGGTTGTTGCACATTTGTTGGAGATTGCGATGGTGCTATAGAAGGCGGAGGAGTTGGGGCGTCTTTGTGATGTTGCTTGTTGTCAGATGAAGAGTTCAAGCAACTTTTGCGATTTTTAGGGTCTTGCCAACCATTAGCCCTTTTTCATGCTCCATGGGATGAGAAATGGGTTGGGGATAAAGGACAAGTTGCCTGAAGGTGCCTTATTTGCTAACATGAGCAACACCTGAAGGAAATGTTCTCATAATAGACCAGCTGTGTGTAAGGATCATCCTTAGTACAATCTATAAGAATCCTATTTGGTAGCCATTGACTAAGGTCAATTTCAACGCATATGCAGGCGACGGTGACAAAGCCTTTCGTTAACCAGTATGTGTCAATCTTGATAAACCTACCCAACACATTGCCCAGGGTAGGTAAAAAATATTGAGTATAAAAATACAAAGGTAAATTGGGGAGTCTTACCCAGACCGGTATAGTCATAACAGTCATAGTCAGCGGGTTGAAATCAGGGAACCATCTCTACATGGAAAGACCAGATCTGCCCCAGAACCATGGACCTTACTCTAGCACGCGTTGGAAGTCCACCTCTGTAGAAAAGTTAATAATGAAGAACCCTTTGGAGTAAAAGAACAACTCATGACTTGAAGATCAGGTCTTATTTACCCATTCTCTTAGCGCGGAAGGCGAGGGCCATAGTCCGTTGAAACGATAGATGAGAGCTTTTTTCTGGTAGATATATGCAGATCTATAGACCTAGGGATCTTCAACCTCTGTTGTTGGAGGTTCTGTGGACTGCTCCACAATGAAGGCAGAGCCAAAAAGTTCCTTTGCTCAGGAAGTTTCAGCCCTGGACCCCAAAGGAGCAAAAATCCTTGTTTTCATGGCATGCTTGTAAGAGCTTGGATGAGTAGAGAATGGCACTCCTCCACACAGACGAGAAACAAGATAAATGGTTGGATTATTTAGATTCCCATAACCCCGCAGCAGAGAGCCATCCACAAGCTGTCGTCCTTCAAAGATTAATCGTTGAAAGCAAGGCATAATACCTATAGCCTGGTGGATCTGGGCTTTGAGCTAAAAAACAAAGTCTGAATCCCGAGCATGCAAGCAGAGAGAAGAACCGACGATGGTCTTTACAAAAAGGGGAAAGCCTATAGCAGTCTCGGAGCAAGCTGCGACGTGTTGTCCAAAATAAAGCCTCTATCTTTGATGGAATATGCGATCGACAACGTCACTCTTAACTCAATTCTTGTATCAGAGCGAGGGCTAAAGATCTCGCGATCAAATCCCTGTGGCATAGAAATCATCCCATAGCTTCGCATTCAGTGGGCAAAGAACTATGTCGGCGTCAGGCACTGCCTTCGTTCCATTGGGATTAGCCGGTGACTGCTTCGACTCTTTGGCTTCGACGTTAATGGAAGGCGATGGCTCGATCTTTGGCGTTGTTTGCTTGGCCTTAGCCCCTCCCGCTTTCTCCTTCTTGGGAGTAGGGTTTGCTGCAGCAGGCTTCTTGGCAGGGTGAGGCGCCATTTTTCTTCCCTTAAAATTTGAAGGACATGGGGGTGGGCTTTGATCCACTTATGTGTGCACTGGTCATAATACCATTTAATATAGTATATCTTGGTGCAACCACACGTTAAAACACTACCTCAAGGTGACCCCATGGCTCCAGGTAAAACCCTCATGGAAATTGAACCTTGCCCAACGGTGAAAAACTCCTCGCTTTCTACCATTGGATCCAACCCCTTTGGGCATAATTCTATTGAGTATTATGATACAAACTATTATACATAATATTATGATGCAAACAACTATACATAATATTTATTTCAACAAATTAATGACTTAATGTATTATATAATAGTTAATAGTTACTCTAAACATTAACAATTTCATAATTTTGATGTAAAATAAAGGTTTATTTTTTTTTATCTTTTCTAATAATAAAATATGCTTGAAGGATAACTATGGTTTATCAATCAACTTTTTAAATAAAAAAATCTTGCTTAAAATCACAAACATCTTTGAGGAGTAAATAGGTTTTAAATTGAAATTAAATTTTTAAGTAACATCCAAGTTCCCATATTTACACATTTAAAAAAGAAGTTTCACACATTTATAATACAAAATACAACATTAATATGAAATTTATTTCTAAATAATAATTAAAATATATATATAATTAAAACAAAAAATTATGGATAAAGATTTACATTTTATTTTATAAATAACACAATAAAGATTTACATTTTATTTAATTTTATTTTATAATTAACACAATATTTACATATTTATATGCTTTCTCTCCGTAGCAAAATTAAATTTGTCTCTATTACAAGGCATGGTATGGCAGATTTGACTTCTACAATGGTTTACAACGAAAAATATTTATCTTAAAATATCAAATCCTAAACTTTATTTTTAGAATTTGGTCTCTTTGTTGTCTTAAAAATAGGTATATATTTATAATTACCATGGAACACAACATTCCACATTTGATTTTTCAAATCGTCTTACAAATTATTCGCTGGAATATTTGGATCTCAAGGAATAAAGTGGTTTTTAGGATAAATCTCCTTGTGCCTGGGAGGTAGTTTATAGAACACTTAGCTCTTTTTCAAGCATGCCTTGCTAAAAAATTGTTCAAATGACTAGACAGAGGTTGATCTACTTGAAGACTGGTTATACATTTGCGCAGTTTGATGGGGCATCCTCGGCAGGGGGTTTAAATTGTGGTGCTGGGGGGTTCATTATAGACCATGACTCTTCCAGGTACAGGTGGCTCCTCAATTGTGGGGAAGGCTTTAATACTAAAGTAGAGCTATTGGGAGCTTGGACTACGCTCACCCTAGCAAACCATCTGAAGATACAAAATATTCAAGTGATGGGGGATTCAAAGGTTGTCATTGATTGGCTGAAGAAAAAAAGGAATCTCCATTCGACTGCTATCGAAGGCTGGAAACAAAGAATAAATGAGCTGATAAATTCCTTTCAAGGTATCTATTTTCAACATATTTACAGGGACTTCAATGTGGAAGTTGACTTACTATCAAAGCAGGCATTGTCGGAGCCGAGAAGGAGATTATCCTATTATGTATGGGATGGAGGGACAGTTGGCCCTACATTTCATATCAATCTATTTTAGTCTTTTCTGTGGCTTTACTTTCAAAGAATAGTGCACTGTTTCCCTTTGTTTATTTTCTTTTTTGCTCTTCCTTGCTTATGGAATTAGAGGTGTGATGGCAGATATCAGAGATAGATGGTGTCATATATGTTTTGGTCTTGGTATACAAAACAGGTCGGCTTTTCCATGTATGGAATTGGATTCCGAGTATGAGAAGAAATCCTTTGATGATGTTTAAAAAATAATATTTTAATATAATCTTGGAGCGAATTTCTTATTGGAAAAAAATCGTCTTACAAATTTATAATAATATTAATAACAAAAATGCCCCCCGGGGGGCAGCTCAATTGGCAAGTGCCGTGAAAATGAAGTTCCATGAGGTTTCGAGTTCAACTCCCCCCGACTTGCCTTGTGTGCCGCGTAAGGGGCGTCGTGGGCACACCTGGAGGTTATAGTGGTAGCGGTTGGATAACACGGCCACGTGTAACGCGAGCACGTGCCCAACTAGTTGTTGATTCCTCCAGACATAATATATATATATATATATATATATTAATAACAAAAATGTTTGTACATTATTATGATTCATATCTCTTCGTTAAGTATTGATTCCAGAATTAATGACTAAATTGGCTTAATGTCCTCTTGTCATATCTTGATATCATCCTTAATAACAAGGCCTTTCATTTTCCCACTACCCGTCATCTGCAGATGTTTTGTCTTGTCTTGTCAGGTGGAAGCTTGAATATCCTTCTTGAGGGCCATAATCCTTCCCACTATTACTTTGGCCATACTCGCTAAGATAACCTGCAAAGGAACTACTCAATCTTGTACGCTCGTGTCTTCAGTGAAAAACTATGGCGATGCCCCTTTTTCCATATCATCATCTCCTTCTTGTAATTCCTTATCTCTTTTCTCCCATTCCTTCATTTTTCTCTTTGTTAGTGAGCTAGGTTTATTAGTACAAATTGAACATCAAACACATGCCACATGATGCATTGCATGCACTAACTTATCCATCAAGCAACAACCCGACACATGTTGTCTCTATCAATTATCCAAATAAATACAAATGAATGGCCAAGATAAGTGATGTAGGAGAATCCTACCTCCACCAAATCATTATTTTGACAAGACCTAGAGGGGTCTTCATTTTACTAAGGGAGTTGGTTCCCTAAGCGTGTATAGTTGTAGTTTCCTATGTTTCTAGGGAATTCTAGAATAATTGTGTAATTAAGATTGAGAGTGAGGATATTGTAATTAGATCTACTTATGCAAGAGATATTGAGAGCAAGGGTGTGGAGAGATCCTAAAGTGATCTCTCGAGGATTTTGTGGATCTAGAGAAATCTTAGGAGTGTTGTTGAAGATCTAGAAGATCCTTAGGGATTGTTAGTTGAGATTATTTTGGATCTGAACTAATTTCAGTTCAGAATCCTCTAGTATACATTGTAAGCCTTGAAGGCACTCAAGGTTGACCATTAGAGAGAAAATCTGGCCATGAGAGGTTCGCCTAAAATAGGAAATTAGGCCATGAGAGGTTGGCCATTTGAGAAGAGATTAATGTCTCATGTAAACTATGTACAATTGAGTGCATTTGAATAATGAAAACAAGAATACTTTGTTTCGAGTGTTCAATGACAATTGATGTTCGAAATCTTTGTTCTGGTAGGGGAAATATTGTGTCTCTGAAATCTCGATATCATGTCCTCTGTATGAAACTATATTTGTTCTCTACATATTACCTTGAGGTCGAGTTGCATAAGTCTTCGATCAGATTTGTGGGGGGATTGGTTTAATAATCATTGATCAAGTGCATGATCAATGATTCACATCCATTATAAGCATCATTGGTTAGATCCGACTTCAAAATCACAAGTTATAGCTGCTGGAGTGAGAAGTTAAACATTATTCCAGCCCAGAGAGAGTTAAGACTATCATATTCAAAGTATTAGTCCTAAAGCAATCGTGATCGTCCATCCACAGAAGGTTAAGCATTGAACGACGAAGATTAACTTTAACCATTCGCATTTCACATTTCTCCTTAGTAGGTTTTAAAACCACTTTAACCATTCGCAAAAAATAGTCCAGGGGCTAGCTCGTGGTTATAAGTCGAGGTCACGAGGCAGTAATGATTAAGCGCACGAGGCTTAATTCTGTGGTTATATACATGCGCATTTGGATGTCATATGAATGTTGGAGCGGGTTTATAACCGCGGGTGTCATAAGGTTGAAGACCTTAATTTAATCCCTTTCCACTGGTTTATAAGGACTGAAAACAAGGTTTATAAATATGATATTTGGTGAAAGACTTTTGGTCCACCAGAGACCAAAAGTATGATATTTGTTATTTGTTGTCCCCCTTACATAAAGATGTGGGGACAACAAAGTTGATTTAATAAGATGTGAAAAACACATAATTGTTAATAGGATAAAAATATATATAATAAGATGAATTACCTTATGAAAAATGTTTACATATAACCTTCCAAGTCATGAGAGGTTAACCTTGTTGGTGAAAGCAAGGTATTGTCTTAGCCCCACTTGAGTTTAAATCTCACAAAAGTGGTTGACTCACCCCCACAAGGGTGGCCAATAAGTGACATAACCACCACGGTCATTAAGTAGGGTCGGGTAGCCTCATGCTCCTCTAGATTAAAACTGAAAATGGTATTCCACCCTCGGGTGGTGGCCATAAGTTTCTGGGATTTAGGATCTAAAATGAATCCTTTCGAAGCATTTTCAAATCCACATATAGCCTTCATATAAACTCAAACATAACTTTATGCAAAATAACATTTACTCAAATAATCAAACTTCATAAAGATCTTAGGTCTATTTCAAATAGTATAAAATAAAACAAGCTTGGGATAGATAAAGTGCGTCTCACATTTATTTTTTTAGTGATTTTTCTTCACATTTTTTGGTAAATAAAAATGAAATCTTTATATTACTATCTAGAGAAATTTACATGCTAAAACTGATCATTATTGGATTTTTAAACTTGTTTATAAATGCGAAATAAACAAATTTGTATTCATCATTAGTGTATATATTGAGTATCTAGGTAATTACATATGTTTGAGATAAAAACCAAACTTGTCAAAATTGACTATTGTTACCTCAATTGTGTGATATTTTTTATAAACATTTTCCATCAAAAAAAGAAAAAGAATGAAAGTAACATAGAACTATCCTATCAACAAATAAGATTTACTTGGGTGGATACTCCTCCTTAGTAATTCATATTCATGCTCTTGTGTCTTGTAGGTTCATAATATAATTAACTTCCTTAGCATTATTCACGTGGTGCATCTTGTTGATTGAGAGGAATCTCTAGAATTTTTTGCTTGCTTGATATGGATTTATGTAGACAAAAAACTTCTTCTAAACTTAAAATAACGTTGAATTGATGAGTTGGTGGGGGTTTCCATCCCTTGGTTAATCTATKTTCAATTCTCCTTGATTAGACAACGTAGTATTTCCAATAGTTGCGAGCATAACCAAAATTTGATGCATCTCCCTATATGATGCATTGGTGTATGACATGGCTTTTGTTCCACTTTTCTCTATGGACCATATCTATCTTCTACTTCCTCCCACAACTACAATGTACCTTCTATCCAAAAACTTGGTTGTTCCTCTTAAATATTGATCTTTAGCTCTATGGAAACCTAGGGGATACTATGAGTGTTGCACCTTTTCCATATCAATTATTATCCCAATTCAAGACGTCCCCAAATGTTAGCTAGTTTGTTTGCCACCCTTCATATATGTTGCACTTGCATATGTAAGAAGGATGGTAGGATAAGAGATATCTCTTGAAGTTCAAGGCGAGTTAGTCTCAAATTAGAGGCATAGGTGGCTACAAGTCCCCCTTGACCCAAATTTGCCCACTTTATCTATAATTATTTTGGAGTTTCCCTCTATTATCAACTATTTGATTCCTAATTCATTTACCCTATCTAATCATTTTCTTAATGTCATTTGTTAGGTTGGTGGTCTCCTCTAGATATTTTGTACATAAAGCCAGATTGGGTTTCTTAGTGATTTCTAAAAAATTTCCCTCATTACCCACTCTTGCTTGGATTTCCTCTAAATGCTTTGCCAAAGTTTAGTTTAACAAAATATGATTGATGCTTGATATTGGGTTGCCCTGGAGCTTACTTAAACAAGCATAGGGTCAAAATGAGGTGTGTTGATTATCTAAATTCTAAATTCACATAAGCATTAGCGTTTACTTAAACAAGCCTAGGGTCAAAATGAGGTGTGTTGATTATCTAAATTCTAAATTCACATAAGCATTAGCCTTTCTTAGTCTTCCCTTATACTCTTTAAGTTTTCCCCACTCAGATTTGAAACTCATCTAACTTATTTAGCATGATTTGTGGGTGCCTGTGTTGAACCCAAATTTATATGGAAAATCCCTCCGACTCGACCCTAGGTCTCCTCTTTCAACTCTGAAAAGCCTTATTACTTTTATCTTCTTGGGAACTCTTTTTTTTTGCAAGATCATCTTCTTGGGAACTCTTTTTTTAACAAGATCATCTTCTTGGGAACTCATCCTTGGGGCCACCACCGTATCTAATAAAATTGTTCTTTTCTAGGTCAATGACATGATATCGTCTAACCATGTGCTACTATAAACTTTTCACAATGCGCATACCACCAATGGATCCTTATTCCCAATGTCTACCAATGGTCAATCTATAATGGATTTAGATATTTTTTTGTTAGTATAAGTGGCTATTAGTATGTGGTGGAGTCGATTTCAATATTTATGTGGTGTCCAAAGTTTAGAAGAATAAGAAAATCAGGAGATCTCTTTGCCACGTGTTACAAAGCCCCACGTCACCTATCACACCACCGACATCCAATGTGCAATAATGGATCACTAAAATTAAAGTTAGTGCTATGAGATGTGACTCAACTTTCCTGTCCGTGCATATGTAATGACACAGAGGATTCATAGTGCAGCCTTAGAAATTATAATGTACGCACGTGCCCATACACATTCACTTGGTGGGAATGAAAAAATACCAGGGCCAATTAAAAGCAGCCGTGTAGCATATACATCAGTTATTTGTCGACCACGTGTCCACTAGTCTTAATCATCTTATTCCAAGTCGATTTGCACAAATAAATCCTCTGGGTGTACATATATTGAATGGATGAATGAAGGGGCGGACTTTCAAACACCACCATGGCATCTTCCTAC
>JASDQU010106679.1:93369-107571 GCA_032191745.1 Picea mariana | reverse complement strand
TCCACGGTATACAGATTGACAGACAAACCAGATAACCAAGAACCAACCATACTTTAAATAACCCAGAAGAAAGTTCCTAGAAGGTTCCATTGAGCAAAACCCATCGACCTTTGCACCAAACAATTTGATATATAAAGAAAAGACGTCGGTGCATTCCTTTTCTCTTGAAATGAATATTCATCTGGATGTTGAACGAATATTACAGAGAGACATGAGGTATTTTCGTTTCCTCCCAAAGTTTGATTAAATTTATTTTTTTGCCCTTCTTTAGCCGATATGCAAAATTGCATTGTCCTCATTTAAGGTGAATTTTCTCTGTATCTGAAGCTGCCGCGGCATATAGACATTGCTTACCTTTTTCTGTAGATACGTTTCATACGACAACTCTGCCAATTCAGGAAGCACATTTTGTAACATAGGCTGCCTAACCGAACACTGCACAGTTGTGCTGCCCACGGTTCAGATAACACCATTGACACAATGTCCATAAATATATGGACATTTTTCGCTGCATCACAGACAATCAATCGTATCATCACTTATCAAAGCGGAGGCAGAAGCAACTGAATGGCATTTTGCACATACAGGCTCAAAGGGGGTCGAGTACACATTCGCTGCAACTAAAAGACCTTCAACCTGGCAACGCGAGCAAAGGGATTAATACATTGAACAATATAATACACAACTGCATCCTCCCCTCCCCTTTAAAACAAAAAAGAAAAAGTAAACAGGGGTGGAAATTTGTTGAAGGCTATTTCTATAAGCAAAGTGAGGATGATTTTGTGGATGTATACGCACAACAATTATAGAGCTAGCTAGTTTCTCCAGATCCTCTACTATATATGCTCGCAACTTTGTTACAAATGTTGTCTGGGTTGTCCGAAAGATCCTTTCTCTAGCATCCTTCTTCTTTGTTATATTTTTGAACAGCATAAGTGGAATCTGCCCTCTATGCAATTCTTGTTCCATTGATGAAAAAAAATCTGAATACATATCGAACAATTGTAGCTGCAACATGGAACAGTGCAATATTTGTGTAATTATCCGACATATATGCAAACGTGAAAGTTAAGAACAAAACTGAATATGAAAAGCAATAACATTTCCTTGTCGTTGTCCGACTCTCCATCCTTTATATGGAGAATGTGTTGCGACCCAAATTTTCTTGCTAGTGTCATAGCAGCCCCAATCGTTTCGATTGGGTAAATATCGGTGCTCTGTGCAAGCTGCCCGATAGTCGAGTCCAGGAGGAAGCGATATTTTGAACAAATAGCAGGAAGTTTTTCCACAATGCTTGTTTCGTTGAGCAAAATAATTCGATCGCAATCACCACGGTCATATATTGTTTTGGGCAATACATTAAAATTTATAATGGATATCCCATTACGTGGCAATATCTTTTCTGCATGTTTCTAGACAAGTTGTGGAGGAACAATCAGTGTGACTGTCATCATGGCGTCCTTGTCTGTCATATCAGCATGCATAATGGATCTACTTGTGTTTGCCTTGTCCAAGTAGGTGGTATAGACAACCATTATGTCCCCGACGAACAATTGTCCAGTTTGGCAGTTGTTCAAGCCCTCTATTGACAGTACTTTGGATGTCACAACTCTAGACCTAATGACATTTTTTGAACAGGAAAACTAAAGTGAATGGTAGTTTGCTACAAGTACACAAATAGTATTGATGAACTATGGAGCCATAGTTTCGCAACCACACCTCTTGGTCTGCGGAACATACAGCACGTTCTGTGTTTCTCTTGTACTTGTTGATACTTCTTGCGAGCTTGAAACCATGTATTGCAAATGGCATCAACATATCCGCCATGCCATAGATGAATATATAGCCTAGGAAATTTGTTTAGTAAACATAGTAAGAGCACAGCGTATGCATCTTTACCTTTGGCCTTGTCGGTCTGTCGATGTCTGGGATGACTGACTGCTCATGGCCATCTCACTAGTCCAACTTTTTCGGATGAAAGCATGTGCAGATGAACATTAGAACTAAACAAATATATGCATTGTATATTGTCCATCGAAAGGACCAAATAGCCGTAAAATTGTATGCATCTTTATTTTTTAACTGGAGAAATGTTTAACATTAAACAGGGCATGACCACGGGTCACCATGGCCAATCTGTATATCGCGGACCCCCGTAAGCCAGGGGAGAAATCTTCAACCTACCAACCTGGCAGCCGCAATCGACAAAGTGGGTAACTATGGAATAAGGTAGAAGCAGGACCACATATGTCAGTATGTTAGTCCGCCAACCGGCGCACGAGGGAATTTTCAGAAACCACACTAAGCAGATGAATTAGAAAACAAAAGGGATAATAGAAAATGGAAAAAGTAGAAACAGGGAGCATAGAAAGGCCCATTACTGTGAATTCGTCGTTTTCAAGTCTAATATTATATGCTCCCACCCAGTTTGTATATTTAATTTACCAGCACACTTGGTATACCTTTTAGAAGATTGTACCACATAACCCTCTGTTGCTGCACAAAAGAATTCATCTCCCTGTCCAAGCAACCTTTTTTTTCCAAGGAAGCAACGCCAAAGATGCAATCGACACGAAGGCAAGTTAGTATGAAAATAGACATCTAAAAGAAAAAGAAAAAGGTCTATTTACCCGCCAAAGATTCCTTCATCCTGTCCAACGATTCTGTTTCTTTAAATGCAACAATGCAGCACAAACACAATGGACATAAACTAGCTTAGTATGTAGGAAGGAATATATGTAACCAAGATAACTTACCATGTAGGAAGGCACACAACTAGTTTAACACATATACAGACAATAATGAAATACAAAACAATGCAATATGAAACAACATTACAAGCATGCACCTTTCTATATCCTCTTCAGCCGATGCAGTCAAGACTCCCTCCTTTTCTCCAGCTACTCTGTTTGTTTCAATGTGGGAACCCACAAAATTCAATGAACATCAATGGAAGCTGGTATTCACCGGAGAACAAGCAATATGTAGATACAACACAACTGACTCAACGAACAGTTTACAAAGGCAGAAACATGAACCTTTGTGCTTCTCTATCCATGGTTGTAAACATCTAGTTTTTTTTTCCCTAGCCAAAATATATTACAAGGCAGAAAACATCACGCAATTGCATGGCCGCAGCTAAATGATTTCTAGTTTTCCCTGGCAATTCATCCAGATATGCCTTTTAACTATGTTCTTTATCGTCTACACAGGCTGTTGTGCCCACGATACAAGTTCTCAGTTTTCCGTGGCAAACTACCCAGACATGCTTCCAGACATGAAAATACAATCTTGAAGAATCTTTGTTGCACATATCATATCTCAAGCACAACACAAATTGTATCGTGTGCACACCAGTCTATGTAGAGGAGAAAGAACATGTCATGTCATATCCGCACATCTGACCATACATGGTCTATAAATGTAGGCTGCATACATATGCTTTATTCCAACAAAAAAACAACGGATATTGTAACTTCACATGTAATCCTCCAACAATTTTGCATGCAACTATTTTCTTTCATGGCAGGACTCGAGCACCAGGAAAATCTCACAGAATTACAGATAACGACCTCTGCAAAAATGGCAAATAACACAACTGCAAATTGACTGGTGGGTGCAGGGGATGAACACCGTAAAGCGCCCCAAAAAAACAATAACAATCCAAAAAAAAAAAGAAAAAAGAAAAGCTCCAACCACCATCGTTGCACCCCAACCCTGCAAGGCCAAATCAAAGAAAAGAAACCAGCAAGGACCAAACCAACGAGAAAGCACGAAGAGGCCGAACTACACCCCCAGGGCCCCAAAGCACAAACCCCAGGCAAACAAACAGAACCAACAACCCAGGAACCAACGAACCAACAAAAGCCACTGACCCAGTGAACAACATATGTATCTCCAACGATTACAAAACTGCAGCCGAAGCAGAAAAGGAACCATAAACATACAAGGAACATGTGACTACAAATAAGCAAACATTCTTACTTGCAAACTGCAAACACTGAACAACAAACAAGGAATACAAAATGAAACTATGGCATCGGAACTTACTCTGAAACGATGAAATGTAGAAGCACGGGTCGAATCGCGAGCGAAACAACAAAAAACAACAACCGAGAAACCAATGAAGAAGAACTACTCACCGAACCAGTAAACAATGTATCTAGCTTCAACGATTACGAGGATGAAACATACAATGGCAGCACCCAACAAACCAGCAAAGAAGAAGTAGTCATCGAACCAGTAAACAATATATGTAGCTTCAATGGCAGAACAAGGATGAAACATACAATGGCTATTGAACTGGCATGTACTCCGAGAACCGTATTTACATAAACATTTAAGACTCTCAGGCTGTCTAAGGACCTCGCGGTATGCAAACATTTAAGTTGTCAGGGGTGTTGGTGGACATTGCGTCATGTAGACATTTATGCTATCAGGCCTATTGAGGCATCTCGGAATAAGTGTCAATAAATTTCAAGAAATATACAAAGCTTGGATATGAAAACATTTCAATATGCTTATTACATATCAAAACTAACGGATATATTCGGGTAGAAGAAAATCCTAATACAAACATTCGAACTAATGGTAACACTAATCGACCTTCAAGCAATATACAGGAAAAATATATGATTAAAACATATTGTCTACGAGAAAAAGTTTGGATATGTTGCCATATACTACATTGGGAATAGCGAAGCCGGCAATAAGACCTCCAATCTCTTAGCCAATCAGATCAGTACATATATGTTACTTTTTAATATATAAAAATATATGCTTTTAATTTCATAGCTCCAACAATAGGTATTGTGCAAATATTTCCGGTCAAAGAATAAACTAATTTGTAGTCAACGCTTTATCGATCGCTATAGTCCCTCTATGCCTACGGCAGGAACTAATAACATATAAAACAAAACAATAACAAAAAAAGATATATATAAATGAACACATTGCCCAATAAAAACATAAATAAAATTTAAAAAAATACAAAATAAATTTAAAGAACTCTATAAACAAAATGACGAATCTCCAAAGCATATGGGGTCATATAAGTAGAAAGTCACTCTCAGTACAAACAAACAATGTCAAAAATCGAAAGAATAATATGTTACACATTAAGATTATATGGAGAATGGAGATGTTTAAAAGGGAATCACTAATAATTTTACAATAACACAATTTTATTAAGAAGTTTGTGAAAAAAAACACATTTGAATTGAATTACTACAATAATTTATAATCAATAAATGCAAATAACTAAAAAAAATATGAAAAATAAAACATGATGGGTTACACAACATATGAAGAATGCTTTTGAGCAAATAAAACAAATATTACAAAACACAACAATTCTATTGAATAGGTTACAAACATTTATTTCAACAAATTAATCACACAATGTATTACATAAATTAAATCAAATAAATATTACAAAACACAATAATTCTAAATATTACAAAACACAATAATTCTATTGAATATTTTTTTAAAAATAAATTAGATGAGAATCTTTCTATTCAACTAAGAAAAAAATATAAAATGATATATAGACTTTTTTACAACAAAAGACTCCACAGAAAGAGAATAGGGGAGCACTAGAGATTAACCTATGCTAAAAGAAAATCATAAGGAGTGCATATGCATAACAAGATGAAACATTATAGGATAAGGAGAAAGGGTCTGGTCATTGTCTTGGCTGGAGAGGATCATTTTTGCCTTTTTTTCTTACGAACATCATGATTCCAACTAGAGGAACTGATAGGCTCAGCAGCCTTCGCCACCAAAGCCAGATGGTTTGAGGAAATGCCATAATCTTGAGTTGCGGAAGCTAAGGGTGCTTCCTTGTCACTGTCTGAATTATCCGATTCATGAGGAAGTTTATGAGTCCCTGAGAGCGGGGTTGTGGCCATGATTATGTCATTCGGTTCATCCTTTTTGAGGGGAGTGTGCAAAGGCTGAACTGCAGGATTCAGAGTCAAAATTTCAGAAGCTTCTGGATGTTGTGTTGAAGCCAAAGGCTGGTGTTTTGGGTCTGCGGTTGGTTGTTGCACATTTGTTGGAGATTGCGATGGTGCTATAGAAGGTGGAGGAGTTGGGGCATCTTTGTGATGTTGCTTGTTGTCAGATGAAGAGTTCAAGCAACTTTTGTGATTTTTAGGTTCTTGCCAACCATTAGCCCTTTTTCGTGCTCCATGGGATGAGAAAGGGGTTGGGGATAAAGGACAAGTTCCCTGAAGGTGCCTTATTTGCTAACAGGAGCGACACCTGAAGGCAATGTTCTCATAATAGACCAGCTGCGTGTAAGGATCATCCTCAGTACAATCTATTAGAATCCTATCTGGTAGCCATTGACTAAGGTCGATTTCAACGCATATGCAGGCGAAGGTGACAAAGCCTTTCATTAACCAGTATGTGTCAATCTTGATAAACCTACCCAACACATTGCCCAGGGTAGGTAAAAAATCTTGAGTATAAAAATATGAAGGTAAATTGGGGAGTCTTACCCAGACCGGTATAGTCATAACAGTCATAGTCAGCGGGTTGAAATCAGGGAACCATCTCTGCATGGAAAGACCAGATCTGCCCCAGAACCATGGACCTTGCTCTAGCACGCGTTGGCAGTCCACCTCTGTGGAAAAGTTAATAATGAAGAACCCTTTGGAGCAAAAGAACAACTCGTGACTTGACGATCAAGTCTTATTTACCCATTCTCTTAGTGCTGAAGGCGAGGGCCATAGTCCGTTGAAACGATAGATGAGGGCTTTTTTCTGGTAGATATATGCAGATCTATAGACCTAGGGATCTTCAATCTCTGTTGTTGGAGGTTCTGCGGACTGCTCCACAATGAAGGCAGAGCCAAAAAGTTCCTTTGCTCCGGAATTTTCAGCCTTGGACCCCAAAGGAGCAAAAATCCTTGTTTTCATGGCATGCTTGTAAGAGCTTGGATGAGTAGAGGATGGCGCTCCTCCACACAGACAAGAAACAAGATAAATGGTCGGATTATTTAAATTCCCATAACCCCGCAACAGAGAGCCATCCACAAGCTGTCGTCCTTCAAAGATTAATCGTTGAAAGCAAGGCAGAATACCTATAGCCTGGTGGATCTGGGCTTTGAGCTAAAAAACAAAGTTTGAATCCCGAGCATGCAAGCAGAGAGAAGAACCGACGATGGTCTTTACAAAAAGGGGAAAGCCTACAACAGTCTCAGAGCAAGTTGCGATGTGTTGTCCGAAATAAAGCCTCTATCTTTGATGGAATATGCGATCGACAACGTCACTCTTAACTCAATTCCTGTATCAGAGCGAGGGCTAAAGACCTCGCGATCAAATCCCCGCGGCATAGAAATCATCCCGTAGCTTCACATTCAGTGGACAAAGAGCTATGTCGGCGTTAGGCACTGCCTTCGTTCCACTGGGATTAGTCGGTGATTGCTTCAGCTCTTTGGCTTCGACAGTAATGGAAGGCGATGGCTCGGTCTTTGGCGTTGTCTGCTTGGCCTTAGCCCCTCCCGCTTTCTCCTTCTTGGGAGTAGGGTTTGCTGTAGCAGGCTTTTTGGTAGGGTGAAGCGCCATTTTTCTTCCCTTAAAATTTGAAGGACATGGGGGTGGGCTTTGATCCACTTATGTGTGCACTGGTCAAAATACCATTTAATATAGTATATCTTGGTGCAACCACACGTTGAAACACTACCTCAAGGTGACCCCATGGCTCCAGGTAAAACCCTCATGGGAATTGAACCTTGCCCAATGGTGAAAACTCCTCGCTTTCCACCATTGGATCCAACCCCTTTGAACATAATTCTATTGAATATTATGATACAAACTATTATACATAATATTATGATGCAAACAACTATACATAATATTTATTTCAACAAATTAATCACTTAATGTATTATATAATAGTTAATAGTTACTCTAAACATTAACAATTTCATAATTTTAATGTAAAATAAAGGTTTATTTTTTTTATCTTTTCTAATAATAAGATATGCTTGAAAGATAACTATGGTTTATCAATCAACTTTTTAAATAAAAAAATCTTGCTTAAAATCACAAACATCTTTGAGGAGTAAATAGGTTTTAAATTGAAATTAATTTTTTAAGTAACATCCAAGTTCCCATATTTACACATTTAAAAAAGAAGGTTCACACATTTATAACACAAAATACAACATTAATATGAAATTTATTTTTAAATAATA
This sequence comes from Picea mariana, assembly GCA_032191745.1. Classification (NCBI taxonomy): domain Eukaryota; kingdom Viridiplantae; phylum Streptophyta; class Pinopsida; order Pinales; family Pinaceae; genus Picea; species Picea mariana. Next base: position 99,365 of record JASDQU010106679.1, on the reverse strand, counting down.
ATTAAAAAATATATAATTAAAACAAAAAATTATGGATAAAGATTTACATTTTATTTTAAAAATAAAAAAGTAATTTAATTAACACAATATTTACATATTTATATGCTTTCTCTCCATAGCAAAATTAAATTTGTCTCTATAAGGCATGGCATGGCAGATTTGACTTCTACAATGGTTTACAACGAAAAATATTTATCTTAAAATACCAAATCCTAAACTTTATTTTTAGAATTTGGTCTCTTTGTTGTCTTAAAAATAGGTATATATTTATAATTACCATGGAATACAACATTCCACATTTGATTTTTCAAATCGTTTGTTTAGAATTTGGTCTCTTTGTTGTCTTAAAAATAGGTATATATTTATAATTACCATGGAATACAACATTCCACATTTGATTTTTCAAATCGTTTTACAAATTATTTGCTGGAATATCTGGATCTCAAGGAATAAAGTGGTTTTTGAGGATAAATCTCCTTGTGTTCGGGAGGTAGTTTATAGAACACTCAACTCTTTTTCAAGCACGCCTTGCTAAAAAATTGTTCAAATGACTAGACAGAGGTTGATCTACTTGAAGACTGGTTATACATGTGCGTAGTTTGATGGGGCATCCTCAACAGGGGGTTTAAATTGTGGTGTTGGGGGGTTCATTATAGACTATGACTCTTCTAGGTACAGGTGGCTCCTCAATTGTGGGGAAGGCTCTAATACTAAAGTAGAGCTATTGGGAGCTTGGACTACGCTCACCCTAGCAAACCATCTGAAGATACAAAATATTCAAGTGATGGGGGATTCAAAGGTTGTCATTGATTGGCTGAAGAAAAAAAGGAATCTCCATTCGACTGCTATCGAAGGTTGGAAACAAAGAATAAATGAGTTGATAAATTCCTTTCAAGGTATCTATTTTCAGCGTATTTACAAGGACTTCAATGTGGAAGTTGACTTACTATCAAAGCAGTCATTGTCGGAGCCGAGAAGAAGATTATCCTATTATGTATGGGATGGAGGGACAACTGGCCCTACATTTCATATCAATCTATTTTAGTCTTTTATGTGGCTTTACTTTCAAAGAATAGTGCATTGTTTCCCTTTGTTTATTTTCTTTTCTGCTCTTCCTTGCTTATGGAATTAGAGGTGTGATGGCAGATATCAGAGATAGATGGTGTCATATATGTTTTGGTCCTGGTATACAAAACAGGTCGGCTTTTCCATGTGTGGAATTGGATTCCGAGTATGAGAAGAAATCCTTTGATGATGTTTAAAAAATTATATTTTAATATAATCTTGGAGCGAATTTCTTATTGGAAAAAAATCGTATTACAAATTTATAATAATATTAATAACAAAAATGTTTGTACATTATTATGATTCATATCTATTCGTTAAGTATTGATTCCATAATTAATGACTAAATTGGCTTAATGTCCTCTTGTCATATCTTGATATCATCCTTAATAACAAGGCCTTTCATTTTCCCACTACCCGTCATCTGCAGATGTTTTGTCTTGTCTTGTCAGGTGGAAGCTTGAATATCCTTCTTGAGGGCCATAATCCTTCCCACTACTACTTTGGCCATACTCGCTAAGATAACCTGCAAAGGAACTACTCAATCTTGTACGCTCTTGTGTCTTTAGTGAAAAACTATGGCGATGCCCCTTTTTCCATATCATCATCTCCTTCTTGTAATTCCTCATCTCTTTTCTCCCATTCCTTTATTTTTCTCTTTGTTAGTGAACTAGGTTTATTAGTACAAACTGAACATCAAACACATGCCACATGATGAATTGCATGCACTAACTTATCCATCAAGCAACAACCCGACACATGTTGTCTCTATCAATTATCCAAATAAATACAAATGAATGGCCAAGATAAGTGATGCAGGAGAATCCTACCTCCACCAAATCATTATTTTGACAAGACCTAGAGGAGTCTTCATTTTACTAAGGGAGTTGGTTCCCTAAGCGTGCATTGTTGTAGTTTCCTATGTTTCTAGGGAATTCTAGAATAATTGTGTAATTAAGATTGAGAGTGAGGATATTGTAATTAGATCTACTTATGAAAGAGATATCGAGAGCAAGGGTGTGGAGAGATCCTAAAGTGACCTCTCAAGGATTTTGTGGATCTAGAGAAATCTTAGGAGTGTTGTTGAAGATCTAGAGGATCCTTAGGGATTGTTAGTTGAGATTGTTTTGGATCTGAACTAATTTCAGTTCAGAATCCTCTAGTATACATTGGAAGCCTTGAAGGCATTCAAGGTTGGCCATTAAAGAGAAAATCAGGCCATGAGAGGTTCGCCCAGAATAGGAAATTAGGCCATGAGAGGTTAGCCCAGAATAGGAAATTAGGCCATGAGAGGTTGGCCATTTGAGAAGAGATTAATGTCTCATGTAAACTATGTACAATTGAGTGCATTTGAATAATGAAAACAAGAATACTTTGTTTCGAGTGTTCAATGACAATTGATGTTCGAAATCTTTGTTCTGGTAGGGGAAATATTGTGTGTCTCTGAAATCTCGATAGCATGTCCTCTGTATGAAACTATATTTGTTCTCTACATATTACCTTGAGGTCGAGTTGCATAAGTCTTCGATCAGATTTGTGGGGGGATCGGTTTAATAATCATTGATCAAGTGCACGATCAATGATTCGCATCCATTATAAGCATCATTGGTTAGATCCGACTTCAAAATCACAAGTTATAGTTGGTGGAGTGAGAAGTTAAACATTTCTCCTTAGTAGGTTTTAAAACCATTTTAACCATTTGCGGAAAATAGTCCAGGGGCTAGCTCGTGGTTATAAGTCGAGGTCACGAGGTAGTAATGATTAAGCGCATGAGGCTTAATTCTCTGGTTATATACATGCGTATTTGGATGTCATATGAATGTTGGAGAGGGTTTATAACCGCGGGTGTCATAAGGTTGAAGACCTTAATTTAATCCCTTTCCACTGGTTTATAAGGACCGAAAACAAGGTTTATAAATATGATTTTTGTTGAAAGACTCTTGGTCCACCAGAGACCAACATAATTAAATTTGAACTAGATTGCTCATTTGAAAAATGAGTGATCGAATAGTTGATCCATGAATGTGATCGACAAATGAGGGTTAAATTAGAGACTCTGTAGACTTTGTAGATCAGGTTGGTAAAGTTGGAACTATTTGTCCAGATTAAAGGAAATTTTTTTACAACAACCAGTTTACTTGCAGCTGAATGGATAATACTCTATTTAAGGTACAAATCCTTAGCTTTTGAGTTGAAGATATACAAAGCAGGATCTTGGGACATCTCATTTTAGGTATTAAACAGAGCAGTGAATTCAAAATTGCCATACTGTGGGTAAGATCTGGAAACAAGGTCATTAATAAGTAGCCTCAACCTTACAAAACTTTCAAAGCAACATTTGCTACAATATGTATCCACCATCAAATAAAATATTAAGCAATGAATACAAGATGGACAATGAAGAGCCATAAATCTTTCATAACCACACTACCCGTTACATAAAGATGTGGGGACAACAAAGTTGATTTAATAAGATGTGAAAAACACATAATTGTTAATAGGATAAAAGTATATATAATATGATCCATTTTCTTATGAAAAATGTTTACATATAACCTTCCAAGTCACGAGAGGTTAACCTTGCTGGTGAAAGCAAGGTATTGTCTTAGCCCCACTCGAGTTTAAATCTCACAAAAGTGGTTGACTCACCCCCACAAGGGTGGCCAATAAGTGACATAACCACCACGGTCATTAAGTAGGGCCGAGTAGCCTCATGCCCCTCTAGATTAAAACTGAAAATGGTATTCCACCCTCGGGTGATGGCCATAAGTTTCTGGGATTTAGGATCTAAGATGAATCCTTTCGAAGCATTTTCAAATCCACATATAGCCTTCATATAAACTCAAACATAACTTTATGCAAAATAACATTTACTCAAATAATCAAACTTCATAAAGATCTTAGGTCTATTTCAAATAGTATGAGATAAAACAAGCTTGGGATAGATAAAGTAAGTCTCACATTTATTTTTTTAGTGATTTTTCTTTACATTTTTTGGTAAATAAAAATGAAATCTTTATATTACTATCTAGAGAAATTTACATGCTGAAACTGACCATTGTTGGATTTTTAAACTTGTTTATAAATGCGAAATAAACAAATTTGTATTCATCATTAGTGTATATATTGAGTATCTAGGTAATTACATATGTTTGAGATAAAAACCAAACTTGTCAAAATTGACTATTGTTACCTCAATTGTGTGATATTTTTTATAAACATTTTCCAACAAAAAAAGAAAAAGAATGAAAGTAACATTTAACTATCCTATCAACAAATAAGATTTACTTGGGTGGAGACTCCTCCTTAGTAATTCATATTCATGCTCTTGTGTCTTGTAGGTTCATAATATAATTAACTTCTTTAGCATTATTCATGTGGTGCATCTTGTTGATTGAGAGGAATCTCTAGAATTTTTTGCTTGCTTGATATGGATTTATGTAGACAAAAAACTTCTTCTAAACTTAAAATAATGTTGAATTGATGAGTTGGTGGGGGTTTCCATCCCTTGGTTAATCTATGTTCAATTCTCCTTGATTAGACAACGTAGTATTTCCAATAGTTGCGAGCATAACCAAAATTTGATGCATCTCCCTATATGATGCATTGGTGTATGACATGGCTTTTGTTCCACTTTTCTCTATGGACCATATCTATCTTCTACTTCCTCCCACAACTACAATGTACCTTCTATCCAAAAACTTGGTTGTTCCTCTTAAATATTGATCTTTAGCTCTATAGAAACCTAGGGGATACTATGAGTGTTGCACCTTTTCCATATCAATTATTATCCCAATTCAAGACGTCCCCAAATGTTAGTTAGTTTGTTTGCCACCCTTCATATATGTTGCACTTGTATATGTAAGAAGGATGGTAGGATAAGAGATATCTCTTGAAGTTCAAGGCGAGTTAGTCTCAAATTAGAGGCGGAGGTGGCTACAAATCCCCTTTGACCCAAATTTGCCCACTTTATCTATAATTATTTTGTATTTTCCCTCTATTATCAACTATTTGATTCCTAATTCATTTACCCTATCTAATCATTTTCTTAATGTCATTTGTTAGGTTGGTGGTCTCCCCTAGATATTTTGTACATAAAACCCGATGGGGTTTCTTAGTGATTTCTAAAAAATCTCCCTCATACCCACTCTTGCTTGGATTTCCTCTAAATGCTTTGCCAAAGTTTAGTTTAACAAAATATGATTGATGCTTGATATTGAATTGCCCTGGGACTTACTTAAACAAACCTAGGGTCAAAATGAGGTGTGTTGATTATCTAAATTCACATAAGCATTAGCCTTTCTTGATCTTCCCTTATACTCTTTAAGTTTTCCCCACCCAAATTCGAAACTCATCTAACTTATTTAGCATGATTTGTGGGTGCCTATGTTGAACCCAAATTTATATGGAAAATCCCTCCAACTCGACCCTAGGTCTCCTCTTTCAACTCTGAAAAGCCTTATTACTTTTATCTTCTTGGGAACTCTATTTTTTTTTACAAGATCATTTTCTTGGGAACTCTTTTTTTAACAAGATCATCTTCTTGGGAACTCATCCTTGGGGCCACCACCGTATCTAATAAAATTGTTCTTTTCTGGGTCAATGACATGATATCGTCTAACCATGTGCTACTATAAACTTTTCATAATGCGCATACCACCAATGGATCCTTATTCCCAATGTCTACCGATGGTCCATCTATAATGGATTTAGATATTTTTTTGTTAGTATACGTGGCTATTAGTATGTGGTGGGCTCGATTTCAATATTTATGTGGTGTCCAAAGTTTAGAAGAATAAGAAAATCAGGAGATCTCTTTGCCACGTGTTACAAAGCCCCACGTCACCTATCACACCACCGACATCCAATGTGCAATAATGGATCACTAAAATTAAAGTTAGTGCTATGAGATGTGACTCAACTTTCCTGTC
>JASDQU010106679.1:42933-57326 GCA_032191745.1 Picea mariana | reverse complement strand
TGACGCAGGTGATGCTCACGCTGGTCCAAAACTGCTTGTGGTTGTAGCCAAATGGAGCCTTCTCCGTCCAACTCGGGAAGGTTGGTTTGAGTTTGGCACTTAGTTCCAATCACCTTCTTCAAGCATGAAACATGAAAAACAGGATGTAGCTTAGAATGACTGGGCAAAGCTAACGGATAGGCCACCTGTCCCACACACTTGAGCACTGTATAAGGACCATAAAATTTGGGCACCAGCTTCTAACAATGGTCGGCCTTGAGGGAATTTTGTTTGTAAGGTTGCAGTCGAAGAAACACCTGATCCCCTTCGGCGAATTAACGTTCAGAGGGACCTTGATCTGCTTGTTGCTTCATGCAATTCTGAGCCATGACCAAATTCTCTTTGAGGGTACGGAGAATAGCCTCTCAAACTGTAAGCGTTTGGTCAATCGCCTGGACCTTCGAGACACCTGGTAAATATGAGAGAACTGAAGGTGGCTTTTGTCCATAGACCGCTTCAAAAGCAGTCATGCGTGTAGCTATATGGTATGAAGTGTTGTACCACCATTCAGCTAGGGGTAACCATTGAGCCCACTGATTTTGCTTTTCCGATGCAAAACACCTCAAATATGTTTCCAAACACTTGTTGACAACTTCAGTTTGACCATCCGTCTGGGGATGATAAGTTGTGCTGAGATGCAATTGGGTGCCTTGTAGCTTGAATAGTTCTTGCCAAAAATTGTTGGTGAAAGTTGGGTCGCGATCAGAAACAATAGAATGCGGCATGCCATGAAGCTTGAAGACCTAATCCATGAAAAGTTGAGCCACTGTGGATGTTGTAAATGGGTGTTGAAGAGCACAGAAATGAGCATATTTGGAAAGGCGATCAACTACCACCATAATGACTGATTTATTACCCGATTTAGGTAAGCCTGTAATAAAATCCATAGAGAAATCCTTCCAAATAGCAGGTGGAATCGGAAGCGGTTGCAGTGTGCCAGGAGATTTCATTGTTTCTCCCTTGTTGCGCTGACACACATCACATTTGGCCACAAAATTACGAACGTCTTGTTTCATACCATCCCAGAAAAAAGAACGTTTGACCCTGTCATAGGTTTTGGTAAACCTGGAGTGCCCAGCTGTGGGTGTAGCATGAAGCTCAGAAAGCACCGTAGATTTAAGTTTTGACTGTTTACTTAAATACAAACGGCCTTTGTATCGAAGCTCATCATGGAGCCATGTGTACCCTGAGGAAACTGGAGAATTGGACTGCAATTGTTGTATCAAATGCGAACTTTTGGGATCATGTAGCCATTCCTGGCGAACGGCTTGGAGCCAATCTGGTACAATGAAGGATAGAAAAAAAAGGGAGCCTTCATCTTCATATTTTCGGGAAAGTGCATCGGCCACCACATTGTCTTTGCCTTTCTTGTAAATGATCTTATAATCATATCCAAATAGCTTAGTCACCCATTTTTGTTGCTCTGGGGAGGAAATGCGTTGCTCCAGAAAATACTTGAGGCTTTGATGGTTTGTCTTAATTTGGAAGCATTGCCCCAATAGATAAGGGCGCCACAAATCAACGGCATGCAGAATAGCCAACATTTCCTTTTCATAGATTGATTTGCCCAAATTTCGTCACGACAATTGTTTGTTGGTAAAGGCCAAAGGCCGACCCTCTTGCATAAGGACAGCACCAATACCTTTCCCTGAAGCATCACAATCCAGGACAAAGGTCTTTGTGAAATCAGGAAGGGCCAGGACTGGAGTGGTGCACATGGCCATCTTCAAGGTTTGAAAAGCCTGAGCAGCTGCTAGGGTCCAAGTGAAAGAATTCTTTTTAAGGAGTGTCGTGAGAGGTGCCGCAATCTTTCCATAATTCTTAACAAACTTGCAATAATAACCTGTTAGGCCCAGAAATCCTCGCAAGCTTTTGAGAGTCTTTGGGTGAGGCCAATCTTGCATAGCTTCAATGTTTTTAGGATCCACCCTGACGCCGTTCTTGCCAACAAGATGGCCCAAGTACTTGACTTCTGAGGCGCCAAAAGCACATTTAGATTGTTTCAGGAAAAGTTGGTGCTGAGAGAGTAGATGGAGAACTCGGTCCACATGAGCAAGGTGGTCTGTCCAGGTTTTGCTATAGATGAGGATATCATCAAAGAAAACTAAGACAAACTGATGGAGAAAGGGGCGAAAGACATGATTCATGAGGCTTTCGAAGATGGAGGAGGCATTACACAAGCCAAAGGGCATGACCAAAAACTCATAGTGGCCCTCATGAGTTCTAAAGGCAGTCTTAGGAATGTCTGCCTCTTTCATACGGATCTGGTGGTAGCCAGATCGAAGATCAAGTTTAGTAAAGAACTGGGCGCCACTCAATTCATCCAAGAGGTCATCAATGACAGGAATGGGAAATTTGTCTTTAATGGTGAGTTTGTTGAGGGCGCGGAAGTCAGGACACATGCGCCAAGAACCTTCTTTCTTCGGGACCATGACCACGGGAGAAGAGTAGGGGCTTGTACCAGGGCGGATAACGCCTGCGTTAAGCAGTTCTTGAACCATTTTCTCAATTTCATTTTTTGGGAAAAGGGGTGACGATAGGGACGGATATTGGGAGGGAGGCTTCCTGGTATAAGGGGAATGGAATGATCATGAACACCATGGGAGGGCGGGAGTCCCTAGGGAGTGGAAAAGACCATTTGATGTTTAGAGAGGATGTATTGGAGGTCTTGCGGCACAGAGGGTGTCTCAGTTGCTTGTATGGCATGGAGTTGGGCAATAATGCCAGAATGACCTTTTTTGAGTAGCTTTTCCATGCAATGGGAACTAATGATCTCCGGTGAACCGGCGGTGATGCCTTGGAACTTACATTTTTGACCCTCTTGGTCGAATTGCATGGTTAATTCCTTGAAATCCATGAGAATGGGAACCAAAGTCCTTAGCCAATCTGCACCCAACACAATGTCACAACCGCCCATGTCGATAGAAAACATATGAGATTTCAGGTGGTAGTCACCAATTTGGAGATGCACATTTTCACAACGCCCTCCAGATTTCATGGAGCCGCCATTGGCAATCATGATTTGGAAATTATTGACTGCATGGATATAGCAATGAGTTTCTTGGGCAATGCGGCGATGAATAAAATTATGGGTGCTGCCACTATCAACCAAAATGATGGCCTTCCTATGCTTGATGTAACCAATTAGCTTGAGGGTTTGGGGAGCAGAGAAACCAGTGAGAGCATTTAGGGAAATGACCGGTTCTACTTCGGGAAGGTCTGAGGGAGGGGTTATGTCTGTGGTTTCAGGTGACTCGGACACAAGGGGAGTTTCAACCTCCTCTTTCGAAACATCCTCCGACATGGCCATAAAAATATTTTGTTCCTTACACTTGTGGCCCGGAAAATATTTGCCATCACAATTATAACAAAGGCCTTTAACTTGGCATTCAGCCATTTCAACCCTAGTCAATTTTTGGATCTTTAGTGGAGCAGAGGGAGTAGTGGGATTTACTGGTTTAGTGCGAGGAATAAAGGAAGGTTTCTAGTTTTGAGAAGATACAACCTGTTGTGCTTCTTTAGCTCTTTTAGTAGCCTCCACCCAACTCTGAGGCCGAGCCATGAGGACATGGGCACGAATCTCATCCTTGAAGCCACTGATAAAACATTCTCGGAAAAAGGCATCAGACATGCCCTCTGTCCGAAAAGCTAGGCGCTCAAAAGCAGCTATAAAGTCTTCCACTGTTCCGGATTGTTTCAACTTTGTCAAACGTCCTAAATGGTTGGTGTCAGTGTCAAAGAGTTCATAAAGCTCTGCCACAATGTGTGTCCAAGCAATATACCCTTGACGGGATGTTTTTCTCCATTGCCACCATTGCCAACGTTCTTGATCTAGATGGAGAACACCATACCGGAGTTTGGCCAAGTCATCTGTAATGCCGTATAAAGAGAAATAATGTTCCATTTGGGTTACCCAACCAGTGGGATCCGAGCCATCAAATTTGGTCACATCCACCCGCGGAAGGCGTAGATCACGCTGAAAGTGATGGGGCTGAAAATTATGGGAATGAGAGGAAGTTTCAGCTTCGGTATGTGGAGGTGGGTCAAATAAAGGGTTATCTGCAGGGATATGCAGCTTGGTGCAGAGCATCGAAAGGACAGATTCAAGCTGGGTATTCATGTCTTGTTTGAGTTCCTCGATTGAGGTGGCGATGGAGGACTGCATGGTTGTATTGATGGCCGCAACTGTAATGTCCCGTTTTTCCTAGGCAATCGGAATACCGTGATGGTTTATACAGTTTCCCGTAAACCATTAGACGGATGAGTTAGGGAAATGATATTGGTGAAGTCACTTTCAAATTATAAAGTAAAAACTTAGGAAAAGTGAGTTTATTAATATTAAACCCCTCTTTGAGGGTATTTCTCTCCAATTATTAATTAAATGAATATTTTAATGGAGAAAAAGAAAAGTGAAGGAATAAAAGGACAAGCGAGGGTTGGAAAGCGGATTATTGACTATTCATTTGAAAATTGGGTTTTGGGAGAAGAGCTCGGTGAGCAAACAAGGGTTCCAGCTGGAAACCCATTTCGGCACTCGGATTCGGCAGTGAAACTATCTGCCCTAGCCGGGAGAAGTGGAGGAGCCATTCCAGTCTCTCATTTGCAGGGATTTGGCATTATGATTCAAAGAACTTCATTGGAGAAAGCATTTCATTAGTGGGTTTGGCGAGAAGAACCATTTTCTCTTTGGCACGAGTTGGTGGTTTGTTGCGTTTCCTTGAAGCTGGGGGCAACTATCTTCATCTCGCTGCGTGTTGATCATTGAAGGGGTGAGTCGAACCTCTTCCTAGGCGTGGAATCCTTGGCTGAGCGTGTCCTGTCAGTTGGAGGTGCAAGACATCTCTATGGTCGTCCCCCTTCTTTCAATGCGTGAGCTCAGTTCTGATATTTCTCATCGTTGGGTGTAATTGGAGGTCCCACGCTCCACATATCAGTCATTTTCTTCAGTGTTGAGAGGAGTCGATTTGAACTTGAGGAGGTCGAGCTGAGTTGTGGGGCTGCGTTTCTTGAGTTGGCGGTCGAATCCTTTCATTTGGAGGCTATATTTCAGAGAGCACAGGTCGAGTTGTAGAGAATGGACGATTTCTTGACTATTAGTGGCCAAGTTTGCTGAAGGGGTCGAGACATCTCCTTGTTGGGCAGAATCCCTTGCTGTTTGGGGTTGATTTTCAAGTGTTGAGCTGAGTTAATCACTGCTGGGCGAGTTCACTCTTGCCAGGGTTGTTTATCCTCTTGTTGGGCCGTGTTTAGCAGCTGGGAGGACTGTTTATCTTGCCTGGAGGTTGTGGGCCTGTAGTGGCCTTTCTTATTTGCTGGCAGATTGGAAGGGATTGGTATCATTTCTTAACAGCAATCTACAGCAATATTATTCCTATCTGACTGCTGTATATTTCTCTTCCCATGAGCAGCTCATTTCATTAGGGAACAGGTCAGAATCTGGCTTCATTTACTTGCTGTTATAGTATTCTGTTAGTGACAAATGTACCACTGCTGCCACATAATTCCAATGCAATAAGTTTCTGGCATCTATTTTGTGTATTTTTCATAGTTATTTCTGTCTTAAATTGTGTGGTTAAATATATTACAAAGGCTGCAAATTGTTTGTGAAAACCACTACATCTGCAAGCACATATAAATACTATAACAGCCAACTGTTTGACGAAAGTCCAACACCAAAACTAGGAGGGTTTTTCCACTTTTTGCAACTTAGAATATTTCAGCAACATAGGCACTGAGTTGTTTCACTTCTTGTTGGGTCTCTATGAAATTAGATTGCAAGGTATTGAAGCGAGCTTCCAAGTCTTGGCTATGGGTATGGGCCATGATGACGAGGGAACCGAAACGGGGCGGGTGGGGTCAAAAATTTTGCTGAAAAATGATATGTATGAATGTGATAAGGGAGAAGAGATAAATCCAATGGAATAGGTCTCAAATAATGGTGCAAAAATTTCCAGACTTAATACTCCGGTCTGAATAATACTGCAGTGATGAAATGCCCAAATGCTTAACCAGGAAGAAATGTGTAGTAATTTGGCAACCCGAACACAGTTGCGCGGCAATAGATCTCGTTTGTTTTAATTTTTTTGTTTTTGTCCCCAAGGGTTAGGTATTCAAGGGTTCTACAGACAAGGGTTTGCCCTATGTTATAGCTCTCTGATATACGTGCGGGGTCCAATAGTAGTATTCGGCCCAATATCTTGGGGCACTGACTAAGGAGGCTAGACCGTGCCCTTAGTCGTACTACCCGACTACCCAGGTACTAGAGAGTATCTTCCCGAGTGTTGTTCTCAGTGGCACTATAGCAGTCCAGTTTATCTAAAGAGGGCTTCAGAAAATCTAGGTCGATCTATACACAGGTGTTGTCTGATCCGCTACCACTCGAAGGGGTACCAACATGGGTTACAAGGGTGGCCAACAGATGTGTGCTTAAGAACCACTTGTATTTCCTGTGTGTATGAATCCCTCAACCATGGGTTTATGCATGTAACGACAAATCTTTGTGGCTTAAAGACGCCAGAATACGTCTCTACCCTGAAAAAAATTTAACCAACAATTTTTTGCCAAGGAAAGTGCTATGATACCACTTGCAATATTCTAGATATAAAAAGTATGCAGAATAGAAATAAAATGCTAGTAATGGTAGATGAACAACAATAAGCAGAATAACACCACAATAATACTGAAATGATAACAGAATAACACCAGAAAGAGCACTTCGATTACTGAGAGCAATGTTCATGAGCCTCTTCGAGGGGGCAACCTCCAATCGAGCATAGCTCTATTACAATAATATCCAAGCTAGGGTTCTCATACCCTCGACTCCTATTTATACTAAATATGTCTATCAAGAGAACCATCTAGAGGAAGATCCTTCTAGAAGCGGAAGCTTCTATTAAGTCTTCTTACATTCGACTTATTCTACCTTATTGCAAGGCCTTATTAATATTGACCTTTATTACATCGAAATATATTGTTCTACCTCCATAAGGGGTTAGGTCCCTAACAAAGAGACTTTTAGCTCTCTTACTTATACACTATCAATGACCTTTATTAAAATTTAGGTCACCAAAAGGCCAACAAGCCCAAAATACAAAATAATAATGTTTTACATTAAAATGTCATAATGAAACCCTAATCAAGAAAAAGTAAAGACGTCATGCCCTTTCTAGGGTGACGTTAGCCCTTTTTAGGGAAGCATTGGCCTCCTGGAGCAAAACGTTAGCCCTCCTTGGGCCTCTCCACGCTGCCACACGTGCCACAACTGCCACAACTGCCTCCCAAAACGTCCATAAATGTTGGATGATGTCATAGGCATCGTGGGTGACATCATGGGCCTTCCAAGGCCAACGTCCCAATGGAGAGGGCACAATCACCCTGGGTAAGGCTCTGCTAGAACGCCTCTAGTGGAACGTCCTCCTCTTCCCCGGTGCAAACCCTATGTCCTATCTATGCCCCCTGCTGGGGTCTCAACATCCATCTGGTGGGCTCTTCAACCTCATGGAGGTCTGAACTAATCATCTCCCCATGTGTACCTGTCCAATATGGTACCTGTCCATCGGGTATGATCCTACACATCAACAAATACGCCCTCCATGGGCTCATAAGTCACAGGGATCATAGTAATGTCAATCACATCCAATCATCAAATTTTATTAAACATGTGCATAAAACCCTTGAGAAAGATCTATAGAAATTGTCAAAGAAATTATACAAATCTGCAAGGCAAGTTTGGAGGAAGTGACAGGGCGTCCTATTGGGCTAGTGTTCACTAGGTGTGGGAAGTTTCTGGGAGAAATCAAATCCAAGTCATGTTAATGGATGAGGTGGAAAAGGGATGTCCTGACAAGGGGTGCAGTGATAGCAGGGAAATGCATGGCTTACTTGTGGATGCCTTTGTAGAAGGCGACTTGCACCTGTCTTGGATGCAAATGTTTCCAAGCCCATTCGTGCCTTTTATTCTTTATTCTTTATTGCTTTTTCTTTCAAGAAGCTAATCAGGGGACGCTGCCCTGGCGTGGTGACCAGTCGTGGCAATGTTACCCAGAAGCACTTTCACGGAAATGAGAAGGTTGGCGCGTGATGAGACCCCGTTTCTCTTGGCTATGCCACCAAGAGCCACTAACCTGGCGTGGTAACCAGCTGCTAGTAGTGTCATACCGCTAGATGCCCATGGACCTAATAAGCTGGCTCGTGATGAGACCCCCTATCCTCTGACTAGGCCTTGTTTTTATTATTTTTATGGGTCCCTTTGTTTCTTGCTAAGAAGCCTTTTACTGCTTTCTCGAGGATCCCTAGGTGAAGCATCTCGAGGTTTTATTTTTAGGCTTTTGTCTTTTTCCAACTGGTTTTACCTTTTGGGCCTTTAGCCCCTTCTTCCCACAAGGCAAGGTGCAACCCTTAAATGATTGGCCAACCCAATGCCCGGACCAATGTAATGGGATGGATGAGCGGGAAGTAAGATGGAAAGTGGTAAGTATGATGAGAGCAGGCGATGACTCTTCAGAAATCCCCCCAGTGGCAACTCAAAATTTATGGGCACAAGCTTACTAGGGCATCCTGTCATTCCCCCAGACATGGTCAAGTGGATAAGTATAAGATCCAGGCACCCGTTAGAAACAAAAAGAACTAAATGCACATATTCAAAGGTTTTGAGGATCAGAGTGACACATACCATGATACCCAGACTCATTACCTCATGGAGCAAGATCCATCTCTGCTACAGGACCAAGTTGAGGTGATGGATGTTGCTGCTCCTAACAAAGTGGAGGTGCTGAAAGGAAGAAACGAAGGGCCCTCCAGGGCCATGCTCAAGTCGATCTGGCTCTCGGTACTCCATGTCTAGGACCTGTGGGCCTCGAAACATAATCTCCTTACTTATCCCTAATGTGGGGGATAACAGGGTCTACTGTCTCAAAACTAGATACATCATGTAATGTTCCCAAGTTGTTCTTTACTTGGAAACTTAGGTTTTAGACTGAGTTTTTTGAGTTTTTGTTTGTTGTTTTGCAGATCTACCTTCAAGGCTTGCGCTATGGAGCTTATGTGGAGTTTACAGTGTGCAAGTAACAAGAATGCAGCAAATAACATCATGTAATGTTCCCAAGTTGTTCTTTACTTGGAAACTTAGGTTTTAGACTGAGTTTTTTGAGTTTTTGTTTGTTGTTTTGCAGATCTACCTTCAAGGCTTGCGTTATGGAGCTTATGTGGAGTTTACAGTGTGCAAGTAACAAGAATGCAACAAATAACACATCCAATGACAAGATACAAGAGATTCAACACGATGTAAAAGAAACAACTTCAGATCTGACCTTTATTTAGATAGTAGAAGATCTTGATACAATAGATCTGCAGATCTAGAACAGTATAACTGAGATATAGCAACCAAATTGATGATAACCCTCAAATAGGGAAAATAAGAGAAGATACAAGCCTCCAAAGGCCAACCAATCACCTATAGGAAGATACAAGATTAATGTCTTTCCCTTCAATAGTTGAAACCCTTCTCCCAGGTAGAGTTGCGCACTTCCTTGTGGCTGTAGCTTACCCAGTTTTCGGCCTCCCTCTTTTAGGCCTCCAAAACCCTCCAAAATTGGTAGAACAATAGATCGGGGGATTACAAACCCTGGACAAAGTCTTGGGTTGAATGGAGGTGTTGTGACACCCCAAATGAATGAATCTCCCTGATGCACTGCGCCCTCTTCTTCTAGAAATCGTGCCAACCTGCAAATAAATCATATGCTAAAGAAATCCCTTCCAAAATGGCCTAGGAAAGGTGCCCAAGGCCCAACAATCAGATCCCAATGGGTTTTGGCCACCAAAACCCTCTCCTCTCTCCAGATCGAATAGTTCTCCTTCAACCAGTGCGTCCTCCTGCTGGAAAACCCCAGAAACTGCGCAATACCTCCTTTCTCCACTAGATGAGTAAGTTGTAACTGCTATAGAATGGTGGGGGAGGAATATTGCACCTCTGTGACCAAGCTTGGACCAGGATAGGTGGGATCTTTCACCACCGAGCTGATCTCTAGGGTTTGTTATCCCAAAACCCTCAAAACATCTTTGGCTCTAGAGCTCAAGATGCAAAAGTAATAATATCCAGAATAATGAGTGAGGCGCCCTCCTTTTTCTTTTATACCCCTGTTCTATTTCTCGGTTGAGTTAGTTGACCACCATCTAAGGTTAACTCTTTACTTTTCCTCATGTGGTTTTTTTTTCGACTTACCTTACCTTTTTCCCCAAAGTCACTTTTAAGTTATAACATTGTGCTTAGGTGAATACTTTGGAGTCTCTTAGTCCCCATGACTCATGACACTATAGTCTAGTGGGGACATCTAGACTACTAAGTCTTTGTTATCCTCTTATCAAGAGGTGGGGGACATTATAGTCTCCCCTCCTGGAAATTGTTTGCCCACAAGCAATTCTGACCCTACTTTCTGAAGGACCTGTTCATTCTCCCAAGTAGCATCTTCTATAGGTAAATCCTTCCATTTGATCAAGTATTCCTTGATGTTCCTCTTCCTTAACCTCTTCTCCCTTTCTTCTAACACTTCCTTCGTTATAAGTATCAATTGTCCCTCCTCATCCAAGGTAGGTAGTTCCTCAATAGGAGTGATGTGTTTCCCTATGGCTCTTTTTAAACAAGATATCTTCCTTAAGCTCTCTAAGTATATCTTGGCTCTATTGGATCCAATCCTGTACCATAGGAGCTCTACTATCACCAAAGAAAATCTCCACAAAGGTGAGTGGATCATAACTATATAAGGCCCTGAAAGGTGACATATCAATAGACATGTGGTAGGTGGTGCTATAGCAATACTCACCCAAATGTAGCCACTTAACCCATGCCTTTTGTTTCTTGAAACATAATTCTGAAGGTATCTTTCAACCCACTTGTTGGCTATCTCGATCTAGCCATCAGTTTAAGGATGATAGCTAGTGTTGGGGGTCAAGGTCGTACCTACCAACCTGAATAGCTCCTGCCAAAAGGTGCTCATGAACCTGTTGTCCCTATCACTCACTATGGTCTTGGGTAAACCATGCAACTTGAAGATCTCTTTGAAGAACAGATCTGCAACCTGTGAAGCACTGTAATCTGTGGCAATGGCAAAGAAATAGGCAAACTTGGTTCATCTGTCCACAACCACGAAGATGCAATCCTTTCCCTGAACCTTGGGCAGTCCCGTGATGAAATCCATAGATATAATCTCCCATTTATGCTCTGGAATAGGGAGTGGTTGCAATAGACCTGTTGGATGAGTGCATTCGTCCTTGTTATCCTGACAAGTGGAACAGTCCCTAATATGGTGCGTCACATCTTCTTTCATGCCCCTCCATGCGAATCTTTTCCTTACCTGCCTGTATGTTTTGACAAATCCCCGATGCCCTGCCAATGGTGAATCATGACATGCCTGCAATACTCTTGTTTTGAATGTTGATTTGGGAACCAAGAAAATTTGGCCCTTGTAGTATATGATGTCATCCACAATCCTGAAGTTATCATCATGTACCTGCCCATCCATCAACTCACAAGAAAACCTGTTTTTAGAATATTCCACCAAAAGATGTGCTTTCCAATCAACTGAAATATCTGTCATAGCATATACTGAAGGCCTCCTGGATAAAGCATCAACCACCACATTGTTTTTTCCTTTGACAAATTCAATGTCAAAGTCATAAGCTTGGATCTTGCTAACCCATTTTTGTTGTCTTTCATTAAGGTCCTTTTGGTCCAAGAAGTACTTGAGGCTATTGTGATCTGTCCTCACAACAAATTTCGCCCCAATTAAGTATTGTCTGAATTTATCCAACGCATGCATAATAGCTAACATCTATTTGTCATAAATAGTGTATAAAAGTTTAGGCCCCCTCCGTTTTCGGCTCTCATAGGCAATGGGGTGCCTATTCTACATAAGAATTGCTCCAATGCCCTCACCTGAGGCATCACACTCCAATATGAAGGGCTGCGAGAAATCCGGTAAAGAGAGAACCGGACAAGTGCTCATTACCTTCTTCATTTTATCAAATGTCATTTGTGCCTCTTAATTCCATCTAAATGTGCCTTTTCTGGTCAAATCTGTCAAGGGTGCGCAAAGTTAGGAGAAGCCTTTGACAAACCTCCGATAGTAACAGCAAATACCAAGGAATCCTTTCAACTCAGTAAGAGTTTTGGGTGTTGGCCAGTCAAGTATAGCTTGTATTTTTTCTCGGTGCACCTATACTCCTTTCTCTCCAATGATATGTCCCAAATAAAGTACTTTAGTCATCCCAAATTCACACCTGAACTCTTTAGCGTATAAAGATTGTCCCTCCATAATGCTCAAGATTTGGTCTACATGTTGGAGATGATCCTCCCAAGTTTTGCCATAAATAAGCAAGTCATCAAAGAAGACTAAGAGAAACTTCCTTAGTTGCTTGTTGAAGACATGATTCATGCAAGAGTGGAAGGTGGTTGGCGCATTAGTTAACCCAAAGGGCATAACCAAAAATTCATAGTGACCATAATGACATCTGAAAGTTGTTTTGAGCACATCTTGCTCCCTCATTTTGATCTGATGATAGCCAGAGCGCAAGTCTATTTTGGTGAAGTAAACAGCGCCATGAAGCTCATCCAATAGCTCATCTATCTGAGGGATGGGGTACCTGTTCTTGATAGTCTTTTTGTTCAAGGACCTGTAGTCAATGCACATGTGCATAGTCCCATCTTTCTTCTTTACCAAGACCACCGAAGATGCAAAAGGACTAGAACTTGATCTAATGTGGCTCATGTCCAAGAGATCTTTAATAGCCTTTTCAATTTCATCCTTATACTTTTTTGGGTGTTTATAAGGAGTAGTAATGACAAGTTTTTCTCCTTCTTCCATTTCTATAATATGCTCAAACCCCCTATTTGGTGGTGCTCCTGGAAGAATAGGTTCAAAAACCTTGTTGTGACTGTCAATAATTTTTTGAATGTCTTGAGAGTAATGAGGATGCCCCTCCTTATCCACCTGAACTGATATTCTACATTCTGCTGCATATACAATGTCTTATCTCCTAAAAATGGCCTCCATGCGCTTTGTTGTTACCACTCTAGGTGCATTACCTGTCATCCCTCTTAGTATCACCTTTTTCCCATTCTCTTCAATGAATGACATCTCCATGGTTTTGTAGTTGGTAGTGATAGGTCCCAAGGTACTAAGCCACTCAACTCCCAAGATGATGTTTGTATTGAAGATTTCCCAGGTCCTATCAAGCTGCCAACTAGGTCTGTCTTTGACCTCAAATTGGCTCTAAGTTTTAACTGTCAATGAAGGTTTTGATGTTGTTTTAAGACAGCCAACAGTTCAGGGACTTCTTGTTGATTTGTTACGGTTACATTCACAATTTTAGGTGCTCTAGCATGTAGTTTTAGTCACCAAGGGTTAGCACATGCATACTAAAATAAATGTAACACACCTAGAGATCTTTACAGCTGAACATAAAGCAGTTCTACACTCTAACACACATGAAAATGTACACAGGTATTTTTGGTCAACATGACCCTGGATAAAACCCCCCCGGGGAAAACCAGTTTGGAATATATGTCTATATATGAGGAGAATAGATGGTAGAATACAGCAAGTACAAAATATAGATGAACCTGATACCAATAGAAGCTTGATCCAAGATGAAACACAAGTCCAAAAGAAGAAAGAGCGCCCTAGGATGGTGTGCCCCTCAGAAATGTTGCCAAGACCACTGAAACTGAGCCAAATGCCAACTGGAAGCTCTGAATGGAAAACCCCTCCATAGTACTCTGATACTGATGAGTAGCCTCCCTCTGAAACAAACCTCACTGCAATCTGACAAGTCTAAGGCCTCCCCACTGCTGATGTGTCCTCCTCCTCAAGTTCGCCCTCCTCAGATGTAGAAGCTCCTCAGTAAATAAACAGGTAACTAAGCCTCCATGAGCCCTCCATGCAAGTAGGCGCCCAAGCTTTCCTCTCCCTGTACCTGAAACCTCATCCTCTTTCTCTCTCTCAAACTCTTGGAGTGAACAAATGAGTGAAAGGCCTCTCCTTGGCCTCTTGCGCCCTCCTTTAGGATGCATAAGGAAACCTAAAAGATGGGTGGATGAGATCATCTCATCCCATCCCTAATCAATGGTTGAGATCACTCAAAAAGAATCTCACTCAAAAACCAACTTTACTTAAGTTTCCATAGTTTTCACTTTATGTCTATTAATTCACCCACTTTGTGAATTAATTGTCACTTTAGGCTAAAATGACCAAATTTCACTTTTGACTTAAATCTCCTAAGTCAAAGTGAAATTAGACATAAAGTACATAGTACAAGGTACAAAGTACTTCCCTCATGTGTTTAGAAGCTCACAAACACAA
>JASDQU010106679.1:0-10291 GCA_032191745.1 Picea mariana | reverse complement strand
ATAAAGCAGTTCTACACTCTAACACACATGAAAATGTACACAGGTATTTTTGGTCAACATGACCCTGGATAAAACCCCCCCGGGGAAAACCAGTTTGGAATATATGTCTATATATGAGGAGAATAGATGGTAGAATACAGCAAGTACAAAATATAGATGAACCTGATACCAATAGAAGCTTGATCCAAGATGAAACACAAGTCCAAAAGAAGAAAGAGCGCCCTAGGATGGTGTGCCCCTCAGAAATGTTGCCAAGACCACTGAAACTGAGCCAAATGCCAACTGGAAGCTCTGAATGGAAAACCCCTCCATAGTACTCTGATACTGATGAGTAGCCTCCCTCTGAAACAAACCTCACTGCAATCTGACAAGTCTAAGGCCTCCCCACTGCTGATGTGTCCTCCTCCTCAAGTTCGCCCTCCTCAGATGTAGAAGCTCCTCAGTAAATAAACAGGTAACTAAGCCTCCATGAGCCCTCCATGCAAGTAGGCGCCCAAGCTTTCCTCTCCCTGTACCTGAAACCTCATCCTCTTTCTCTCTCTCAAACTCTTGGAGTGAACAAATGAGTGAAAGGCCTCTCCTTGGCCTCTTGCGCCCTCCTTTAGGATGCATAAGGAAACCTAAAAGATGGGTGGATGAGATCATCTCATCCCATCCCTAATCAATGGTTGAGATCACTCAAAAAGAATCTCACTCAAAAACCAACTTTACTTAAGTTTCCATAGTTTTCACTTTATGTCTATTAATTCACCCACTTTGTGAATTAATTGTCACTTTAGGCTAAAATGACCAAATTTCACTTTTGACTTAAATCTCCTAAGTCAAAGTGAAATTAGACATAAAGTACATAGTACAAGGTACAAAGTACTTCCCTCATGTGTTTAGAAGCTCACAAACACAAGGGGACCACTTTCCAAGGTACCCAAATCTCAACATGTATCTGGTAGATCCATCACATAGAAATCATGTGCCAAGTCATACCTCCCCAATGTAAGTTTCATCCCTGGAATATACCTGTCAAAAGGCATGGTGCGACCCCCTGCTACCTCCACATGAAAACCTTCAAACTCAATTGTAGGTATATGCCTTCTTTTCAATAAAGTTGAATCAATGAAGTTGTGTGAAGCTCTCCCATTAATGAGTACTGAAACCTTTTGTCCCTGAAGCACTCCCCTCATCCTGAAGGTGTTGAATTTAGGCACCCCATTGATGGAGGCTATTGTAACCTTCTTGTCTGTTATAAGGCCGAAACTTGCTTCTTCACCTTCTTCATTCTTTGTAGGGTCTATTCTAGGTGGATTTGCTTCCATGTTCTAGATGTGGCCGAAATCTTCTTCATCCTCATCATCAGAAATCACCTCAATGTAATGTGTCTTGCCTTTACCCATGCATTTGTGCCCTGGATCCCAAGGTTCCTTGCAAGTGAAGCAAAGTTGCTTCCTCCTCAATTCCCTCCTAGTAGCCTCATCCATCCTACCTTTTCCTTTGTCCACTCCCCTTTGATTTCTTCCCCCTTGGTTTATGGGTGGTCCAAGAGTAAATTTGGTTTTTTCTGCAGATCCCATCAAATCCCTGGTCCTCCATATGGCCTCTTGTAAGCTAGAAGGCTTAAGACACATCTAGCACCATTACGGACACCCTCTGAAACTCCTATATATAGATCTTCGGTGTGAAATATCCTTGATCTAGCAGATCTAGATATCTACTGCTGAACTATGGTTTTGTCACCGAAGTCTGATACTCTAGGGTTTTTGGATGCGTTTGAGTTAATGTGTGACATGCTCGGTGATTTTTGCATGTGTGTTTCATTCATTAAGTGTTTTAGCAGTATTAAGATAATGCATGCGAAAGAAAGGACAACACAACTCACTGATATATATAATGAGGAAAAAGCAGGAAATACAATAATAAGTTGGAAGCAGATATACTAATCATCAATTAGATCTCATGGATCGTCACTGGAATACAAATAAACTAATAAGAAATACTCGTGATTAGAAGAATGAATGATGATCTGTGCATGCACGGATAGATCGACAAAAAGCAGTCCAGAAGCTCACGGTAACTACTGCAGAATCTGGAAAACTCGCCCTGATGACGATACCCGTCGGAATGGACTAGAAACTATCTCAAAAGAAGTGCCCTGGCCTCTAGGCTGATCCTGATGACTGTCGGACTGAAGATCCGAACTATGAAGCTTTGGATGTCACCCCCTGGGGGTTTGCGCAGCTCCTGGGTTGTGAGAGTGCTCCCTAGTGATTCCACCAGCGGAATATGACAATGTATGACTCGAAACAATCGTCTTGGCCTCCTCTGTAACGGGTTGGAAGGGTTTCCTTGGATCTGCTCCGAAATACCCCTTGGAACCCCAAATGTACTTCCTCAAGAGTTGCGCCCTAAATGATTGTTTTTTGCTTTCTGGGAGATTCCACCATCGAAAACTGACGACGTGTGGCTCAATAGGTGTGCCCTGGCTAGCTCTCTAATGGGTCGGAAGGAATCGGCAAAATACTGAACTATCTCAAGCGACCACACAAACCCTCTCTCTAACCCTTCCGCCCTCACTCGCTGAGCTACGCAATCACTGAACTGGATACCTATAATGCACGGTGAAATACCTGGATGGTATCTCCGATAGGCTAGGGTGTGTCTCTCAACACCGAAACCAATCAATGGGGGTGGTTTCCTCCAGAAATCCACAAAACAACAAGGGGGTTGATTTCCTCCTCCTTTGCAAATATCTCCACATCAAATCATAACATAATTATGAATTAAGTTGCTTTACCCTCCTTTATAGCTTCCCAAAACCCTAATTCGTTTTTGACCTTTTCCCTCCAAGTGAATTTTACTTTATTTTATTATTCCTTGATTAAATCACTTAATTAATTAACCATTTTACCTCTAAAAAGTGATTTATCCATCCTTATCGCTTCTCCAGCCACTGAAAGTCACTTCTCGACATCTTATCCTGTAATGCTCTTCCTCTCGATTCCGATGAGCTATTACACTAAGAGGTTTCTCCAAGTAATATGCCCATTATGACCTTCTTAGTGAATTTAATTAAGATATAACCCATAATAACTCAAAATTACAGAAATCGTCGGAATGCAATGGAACCAAAGCCAAGTTGTGCGGAATGGATCTTGATGATGAATGATGCAAGTCGGGCCCAATAAAACCCCTCAATATCTCTCGAACTCTCTGTCACCCCTATCTGGCTACTCTGGTAGGCATAACACTCTGTAATGTTATAATGTCCCAAAATGGGGACATTACACAGTGACCCAGTTTGCATGAGTTGTGTGAGTTCCTTGAAATGTAACTCTGTATCTCCCTGATCAAACCTGTCAATAAGTCTCTGAGTGAACTTTGTGTAAGAAGTCATCTAATTATGACCCAAGGTAGTCATACCACGATACCACCAGTCATGAGCTTTGCCTTCCAAGTAAATGGTGGCAAACTTGATGGCATCCATCTCCCTCATGGGGTTAAGTTGTAAATAGGTATCTAACTTCTGCACCCAAGCTTTCGCAGTGACCCTGAAAGACCCATCAAAGTATGGAATCTACATCTTACCTGCTTTGCGCTCTAACTCATTGTTGTTCCTGTGATAGTTCTCTGGTCTACCCCTGAACTGTTAGAAAGTAATGGATGTGCTCGTTTAACCATACACAATATAGCAATATTGTCACCCAACCATAGGCCGAAGCCACCACCGAGCACCTTAACCTTGACAGAAAAAGATTTCGAAAGCAAACCAATAGCCAACCAAGGCTAATGCATAAAGATAACTAAGACTGATCAGAAAGTCCAACCATAACCAACAGAAAGTCTGAGCCTAAACTAGGAAACCAGATTGCGGCAACTGTCAGCTGCAGTTGCTCCCCAGACTTGCGCACCAACCCAGTTCCTGCAGTGCGCACTTGTTCCCAGCTGCAATTCTTAGCAGTGTGTACAAAATGAGGTCTGGCTACTTGTATTTATATTGTTTCCTGAGTTGTCTGGGCCGACTTCTCATTTTGGAAACTAAATACTTAATATTAATTATTTCCTTGCGCCGACTTGTCTGCTAGGGTTATGTTCAACGCTTTAGGGTTACTTCTTGCTTCCCAAAATATTCTATTATCGTCAGGGTTACACATGGAGGTAAATACCTCCCGCGGCTATCATAATATCAACACTCCCTCCTAGCTAGGGAGGTACTGAAGGCAATGGTCTTAAGCACAAACATACCATTCAACCGGTAGCATCATCATAGTCGTATAGACTATCTCATGATTAGATCACAAGCACCATCATCACTATCAGTGTCATCTGACAATATCAATTGCATCATCTCTCGAAACCATACTCCATTTGAGTAATCAAACATGATGTTGAATAAGTCACTCACTTCAAGGAGTGATACAAGAACCATTCTTCTAATCTGGACATACGTCCTAGAAGAATGACTATCCCAACAGATGCTAAAAGTTGCGCCATGGACTACAGAGACCATTCCTATAGAAATTTCAATCTAGGATTGTTTTCTAATCAAGTCATAGAGATCCGTCTCAACCTATATGCCTTAGAAAATATCGGTCCTGAACCATTTTCCTAATTGGGCCACAATTTGTGCCTTAGGAAAAATACTAGTCCATGTCATGTCAACAAACTGTCACCCTGGACTGTTCTCTTCAGAGAGAATAACTATCCGCCAGCAATCTGTTCTATCTGGACCATTCTCTACCTGGAGGATGTCTGTCCACAAGCACATTGACTATTCATCTAGCTGATAATCATTTTCAACACTACTGATGATCTACATGGCAATCAAAACAATGTCATTCAATAGAACACAACTGTGTCTATCCATAGTAGTACACAACTACAATTCAGTGGTACACTACCACACCAAGTAGCACACAGCTATTTAATCAGTGACACATAGTCACAACCAGTGGAACACATCCACCACAGTAGCATATATCTACTGTCCAGGGACATACAGTCTCCATAGCAATCATATCATCTGATATCAACCTGCATAGAAAAACAATGTCAGGATATAAACTGAATCATCTGATCCATTCTTCCACTCACGTCCATGAGATCTGGAAGAGCATCTGCCCTCGGAAGGTAAAACATCAATCATGAGCTACTGGACTATTCTTCTCAAGCATAGAAAAATAACTGTCCTGATTTCTGAGCCTGGACCATTCACCTATCTGGGCCATTCCTCCAGCACTAAACAAAGTGCAACCTAGAGAGAATGAGTCTGCCCTTAGGAATGCTTGTCTATGATTGTTGAACCTGGACCATTCACCTATCTGGGCCATTCCTCCGGCACTAAACAAAGTGCAACCTAGAGAGAATGAATCTGCCCTAGGGAATGACTGTCTAGACCATTTCCTAAGGAAATGATTCTCCCGCACCAACCTCCAAAACGGATCATTCTTCGAAACTGCTTCAACTGTGAGCTTCGAAAGAATGACTATCCAGAGAGGCGGACCAGCCTTCTTGACCACTACTGAGAGTGACTGCCAAGAAGAGAGACTGTCCTAGACCATTCCCCCACACTAGCCACAAGGGGAATCGCTATCTATGGTACATCAGCAATCCATCGAACCATTTCATTATGAAAATGACCGTTCGATCTGGACCATTTTCCGAACTGAAAAATCCATGTCCGTCGGAAATCTCAAACCACTTTCCAAACAGAAAAGGAACTGCTCCTCCTGGACCATTTTTCGAACTTGAAAAATGATTGTCCATAAATCAATAGCATATCAGTGCTCCCTCCCAACCTGGGAGTCATCTCTTCCCTTTTAATAAGGAAGTCGTCTCCACGAGCTTCAGCTTGTTTCTTGAGTACACAAACTCTTTTATCTTGGACAGAGGTTTTACCAAAACTGTCTGCTATCTGCTCCTCTGTGGAGATAGATACTGGAGAATCACTTCTCTTTCCTGGACTTCATCACGGAGAATGTAATGCTCGATTTCAATGTACTTCGGTCTTTCTGGAACATTTAAAACAAAAAAAAAATTATCAAAAAAACATTTCAGAAAAATTTCTAAGGCAAAAAATGAAATTTTTGGACTTTTTAGACACCTTTTACGAACTAAACTTAGGCTCTTCTAACTGTTTCTGTTCGCTGTCCTAAAACAGAAAACATAGGATAGTTAGTTAGCTTGATCTTAAACTTAAAACAAGACACTAATCTAGCTTCAAATCTAGAAGAAATAGGCTCGAAAATGCCCTAGATCTACTTCTTTGAATTGAAAAAATTATAACTAGATCTAGAAACTTTGCATGAAAAGGAAACTAAATTAAACTTTTGATTTAAGATGAACTTCTTAAGCATGCAATGAAAGAGTAACCAAATAAATTTAAAGAGAAATGAGAAGGAGAAGAAGAAACTCTTTTTCTTTCAAAAATTGAAAGTTTATGGGCGATGGGGTCCTTTGCTGAAGAGTAGATGGAACTCGATCTTTTGAAACTCTTGGACAATGACGGTTGAAGCAACAACTTGTCAATCCTCCAAGCTTGAGGAACCTACAACAATGTACTCCAATCCTGCAAACACTTGTTAAAGGTCTTCCCGACACAAAACAATGTTCAAGCATGCATGTTAGTTTAACCGAAAACGAAGCATGCAATATAAAAGTCTATGATTTATAAGGAAGAAACAAGATGAATCAAACTAGATTTATCTTATCCTACTGTATGATAGCATACCTTCAAAGCCTTGCAAATGAATTACAAAATTGAAATACAAGATACAAGTTACCTCATAAAGAAAATGGCACTAGATCAAAGCATCCACACATAGCATCCACAACAATAGAACTCCAAAGTCTTTTTTATTCAATTCTCAAATGATACACTGATACAATAGGTCTATCTTCCCAAGCTCCAACTCTAACGAATGGAGGAGGGGTAGCCTTAGCTTTATAGCTTTAGGTGGTGATAACTCCAAGAAGGCATGTGCTAGGGTTAGGTAATGCGTGAGTGAGGGGGATATGCACTAGGGTTAGGGTAAATGCATGAGTGAAGGGACTGATGAGTGGAGTGGATAGGATATATGTAGAGTGAAGGAGTAGTGGAGGTGGAGTGATGTGAGGTGAGAGTGGAGTGAGGGGGAGTGAATGGGTAGTTAGGAGTGGCGTGAGCTCATTGGGATGCACGCCCCTCATCTAGAATGCGCCAACTAGGAAGGTGGGGTCGAGTTCCCACATTGAGATCTCCCCCATGTCCACATCACCCTAGTTGAAGTCGACCTCACCTTAGCTTAACTCGCCTAGGCTTCCAATCAATTGGGGACATGAGAAATACATGTTTCCAACATGTTCCCCAGTTCTCCTAAAAAATAGGAAATGAATTTAATTACCCATTTTCTGTAAATTTCGAGTAAATTTGATTTTTTAGTGATAATAATCACTTTTTTGCCTCGATAGATGGGAAATAAGGGTTTACATGATACTCTGGACTGGAAAACAACCATAAATATGGCATCTGACAATGTTTGATGCCATATTTTTACAATTTATTGACTCAGAATTAAAAAATTCCATTTTTGCAGGAATTTAATTAATTCACTAAAACATTAAAAAAACCTATCAAACCTAGCCGCAATTTCCAAATGACTCAATCAACATGACCTAGTATGAGCTCATATACATTTAGACACTAGACATTGGTTTTCCATGCCAAGGCCTAACCACCAACACATACTGCAACTCTGGAGTTCATCTTCTGAGTGAAAAAACTTAAAAATTATTTAATCGCTCACAAAGGCAAGCAGAAAAAATAATTAACAAGTGAAAAAAAACACTCTAGAGTACATGTTCGTGCCTAGGTCTTAGGTGGCCAATAGCCTTTTACAATATCTCATACCCAAGTCATTTATTACAATGGTGGAAATGCGGAAAAGGTGGTCTTTCATAAGACCGGTTGAACTCTGTCATATGAGCATTGATTGTTCATTATTTGGCGGCTCTTCAGGAAATCCAGCTTGTGCAAACTGGTGGATAACATTGTCTTCATATGGGGACGTGTGGTTGATCTATAAATCTGTAGGAGACCATGCGAGAATCCAGAATTACGCTACTTGCATCATGGACGCATGTCAGCAATCATATCCATATAAAACCAACATTAAACACAATTTGCAATGAAAATATACAAGTACATATAATACAACAAAAGCATTAGTATACATGTGCATATAGTACAGAAAAATAAATAATGTACAGAAAAGACAAAGCATAATGTACAAAAGATAAGGTTTAGAGAGTATGATACAGTAGATGCCCCCATGGGCATCAGATGACCTCTGTCAAGAAAAGCTTGAGAAGTTGGTCGTTGACTGGAAGGGCCAAATTCTCACCATCGAACCTGTTTAGATAGAATGAATTATTGCCAGCTGAACCCTGTATGATATATGGAACTATCCATAAACTATAGAACTTTCCATGATTCCCTGGCTTTTCCCTTCTTTTATCCCAAAGAAGGACTGTGTCCCCTTCTTGAAAAACTCTCTGCCGTGAAGACTTATGAAAAGTCTTCTTTACCTTGTCCTGATTCTTTATTCTCTGATCCAATGCTTTCCTTCTGATTTCATCTAACTCTATCAACTGATCAATTTTGTTCTAATGGAAGTCCTCATCCAGACCATATTTCTGAACAAACTGATACACTGGAAGCTTTAAGTGAACTGGTAAAGTAGCATCAAACCCATAGACAAGCTCAAAGGGGCTCTTACCAGTGGAACTCTTTTTGGTTATTCTATACGCCCATAATGCTAACTTAATCTTGTTGCCCCATGACCTCTTATTATCCCCTGTCGTTTTCTTGAGAATATTCATTAAGTTCTTATTGCTGGATTGAGCAAGACCATTACCTTGGGGATAATAGTTTGAAGAGTGGGACAACACAATGCCATACTTAAAACAGAAAGAAAATAAATCTGTCGAACTGAAGGCCTTGGCATTATCGGTTGTAATCTTGGCAAGCACACTAAACCGAGTGATTATCCTATCTTCAAGGAAATCCATGACCACTTTGTCGGTTGCTGGCTTAGTGAGTATTGCTTCTATCCACTTAGTAAAATAGTCAGTTGTTGTAATTATCCAAGTATAACCATTACTTGAATTATCCTTGAACTAACCAATGAAATCAAGCCCCCACTGCTGAAAAGGAGCTTCGACAACCACAGGCTGAAGAGGCAAGGCTGCTAGCTTTTTCTTCCCTGAAAATAACTGACATTGTTGACAACCCCTGACCATTTTGTGTACATCTGAGAAAATGGTCGGCCAATAATAACATGCTCTGAGGATTTTGTGGGCAGTAGTTTTAGCCGCAAAGTGTCCACCACAAAATCATGAATGGAAGTCAACCAAAAGTCTAGCTCATCAACACAACTAAGTATCACTCCATCGAGGTTCTTCCACCCCAAGCCGTCTTGAATGATACAATACTTTGATGCTTTCAACCTTAAATCCCTCCTCTTGTGACCAATCAAATGACTTGGGCAAGGAAGGTTTGAGAGAAAGTAAATGATATATGAATACCATTGGTGTTGTTCTAATTTCTGAAGCTCTGATGAAAAGGTTGGCCTAGTTTGATTGTTTTGGCATACTAAGTCCAACACTTACTCATTTCCTTTAGTGAGCATTTGAGCTAAACCTTGACCTTTAATCAACTTAGTGGGTTTAATCTCTAAGTCATATTCTTGAATTTTGGAGACCCACTTTCCTCTATCTCCCAAGCAATCTTGTTGTCCAAGGATATCTTTTACTGTTGCGTGAGGGATGTTATCCACCAAGTTGCACTAGGGTGAATTTCCAGCGAGCCGCCAAAGATTGAACATTATTGTTCAAAATTCAGAGTTCAGAAATTCAGCCGGTCAAAGAGACCACCCTGTTACTCTACATTTTCCATAAAAAATTGTAATAAGAGGTGTTTGCATGATGAATTTGTAAAAGGTCTTAGACACCTTAAGTCCTAAGCGTGAGTTATACTCTGGAGTGTTTTTTCACTTACTAATTATATTTTGTCGTTTTCAGACGATTTATAATTTATTGAGTTTTTTCACTCAATCCTCTAGAGCTGGAGTATATGCTCATGGTTAGGGATTGAGCATGGATCTAAGCCTAGTGTCTGATGTATATTACCATGCTAAACATCCTCCTAGAGTCTTATGGAAATGTATTAAGTCCCCCCTAGGATTTTTTAATTTTTTCAGTTAATTAAAAAATTGCCAGAATTCGGCAATTTTTAATTAAAAAATAAAGATACTTTAAAAAAGTG
>JASDQU010106678.1:167866-179879 GCA_032191745.1 Picea mariana | reverse complement strand
TTTTATTAAAGTGACTTTTTATAAAGTAATCTTCTAATATTAAAGTGACTTTATTTCATAAAGTGCACTTATGTCAACAAGTGAAATTGTACTTTAATTTAATTAAGTGATTTTCTTTGGAGGGAATGAATCATGTCCCTTGATATTGAAAAGGAAAGATTAGATCTTGGATGTGGAAGGTAAAAAGACGTTTAGATGTGGAAAGTCATTTTTCATATTTAAGAGTGAACCTAGGGTAGTGTGCAAGACACTTTTTGAGAGAGATAGCTTGAAGATGAAAGGGCAACAAAACTGGGTGCTTTTCCCAAGGGAGAATGGGCACAAATCCCAATAAATTTTGTTGTGAGGAAGTGTTGGATCTTGCTACTGATTTGGAGGTCATACTGTATGGATCCGTATAGTTCGTACAATAGAGGAAAAGGGCACTATTTATTTGTCAACCTTGCTACACGCAAACCAAGGCACCTGTTTGGTATTTTCCTTTGTTGCTAGGGGTGATTTTGGGTGTTGTCCATATAATAGTGATGTGGCACAAATTTCTATGTGTTCTTTAGCTGGGTCGTATAGGTCATACAACTCACTGGGCATGTTTTCCAAGACAACAAATTGTCGAGGCAGTTTTGTGTGACTGTAAGTGATTTATCTTGGTGAAAAAATTGTATTTATGTTGTTGATATAACTTGCTTGAAGCTGAATAAAATCTCTCTCATTAGGTTTCCCCACACTGGGGTTTTCCCTGGATGGATTGCCAAAAATATGAATGTGCAAATGTGTTTGTGACTATTGTTCATTGCATTTTTCCATTGCAAGTTGCTTAGCAATGTGTATTTATGCTTACGATATTTTTTGAATGTGGGTTTAATACATCTCAGAGTTCATTTAAAACAATTATCAAAAATTTTCTCAGTGTATGACATAATTTATATGAGCTAATTTTGTCATTAAATTTCTACATGGTACCAGAGCTTGGGCTTTGAGGTACAATGAGTAGTGTTATTTTTGGCAATATTTGAAGGGGGAAATCCATTGGTTGTTTTGATGGAGCAATTGATGGGGAAATGGTTGTATGCATAAGATTTGAGGATCGGTTGGAAGGAATTTCCAACTATTTGCAGTGGAAGGTCCGAATATCATCTGTTCTCAAGGAGAACAATATTTGGAGTTATGTTAGCACTCTTGTTGTAACTCCCACAATAGATCCTATTGCCTTGGATTTGCATGAGGTAAAGGAGGCCAAAGCACAGAGGATCATTTTGGATGGAGTGAAGGACCCACTCATTCCACATCTGTCTTAGAATAAGAGAACATATGATATGTGGGAGACATTGAAAAATTTATATGAGCTAAGCATGGAAACTGAAAGATGGCCTTAAAGGATAAACTGCATGACACAAAGATGGCTAAGAGTGAGGTTGTTTCATCCTATCTTACCCGGATAGATTAGATTAAGGACGAGTTAGTTGCAATAGGGGAGGTCATCTCAAAACCTGAGTTGGGAAGGATAGCCTTGATAGGTGTCATGAAGGAGTGGGATGTCTTCATGAAGTGCGTGGCAGGTTGTGAGAATTTTCAAGAATGGAGTAGAATGTGGTACAAATTAACTCAGGAGGATATCTGAATGAGATCTCAAAGTAATGGAAAGAAGGAAGACATAGATGACGAGGATGTTGCTCTTGCAGCAAAGGGAAAAGGGAAGAAGAAAGGAAGTTCCCGGAAGGATTTGAGTAAAGTCATATGTTATTGTTGTAACCAGTTGGGGCACCTTGCTTCTCAGTGTCCTGAGAAGAAGAAGAAGAGGAAGGAACAAGAGAGGCCTAATAAAACAACAAAAACAACAACTATGAAGGAATTTTCGTCCAAGTTTGATATGGAGTTCTCTTTGGTCACTCTAGTATCCAGTGTTAGTAGTGTTGGATTTGCTCGTGACAGTAGATGGATTGTTGAAAGTGGAGCCTCTTGTCACATGACAAGAATATGACATATATTCATTAGTATCACAGAGATAGGTCCTAACTGACTGGTGGAGAGTGAAGGAGGTATGGCATGAGTTGTACGTGGATTTGGAAGGATTATATTTTGACTCGAGTATGGAGGATTCATGGAGGTTGATGGATTTATGTTTGTTCTAGGGTTGAGGGTTAACCTACTCTCAGTCTCATCCTTGGAATATTATGGATATTCTACATTGTTCAAGAGGGGACATGTATTTATCTACAAGGAGGGAGTGGATCCAGTCAAACCATAACTAATTGGTGATCAGATGGATAGGTTGTACATGGTGCGAGGACAACCTATAGGTTACAATTCAGATTCATATGAGGAGTAGGAGTCTCCTTAGACTGTAATGGTACCAAGGGTTAAGTCTTGCATTTCGAGGGAAGAGAGGGAGTCTCTTTTGAGCATTGGATGGAGGCTTAGCTGGTGTGAGCGAACATAAGCTCAGAGTGGGAGAATGGACTCTCCAAGGAGCTTAGGGTTTAGTGTGGCTATTAGGAGGATGTATTTAGATTCGAGTTATGTGCAAGTGTTGAGGTTGTCTCCAAGTTCATAGGGAGCTCCTACTGCAAATAGTGTGATGGGACATGATGATGGTGATGGTAGCAAGTACATCCCTAGCTAAGAGGGAGTGTTAGGTTTAATATCACGAGAGGTACTCCACATGTTTTGTCTTGTATGCAGGAGTAACCTCACATTTACACTACTAGTACTAGGCACTTGACTTTGTAATAGGATTTTTTTAAGTTGTAATAAAGTGGCTCTTTTATTAAAGTGACTTTTTGTAAAGTAATCTTCTAATATTAAAGTGACTTTATTTCATAAAGTGTACTTATGTCATAAAGTGAAATTGTACTTTAATTTATTTAAGTGAATTATTTTGGAGGGAATGAATCATGTCCCTTGATCTTGAAAAGAAAATATTAGATCTTGGCAATTGGATTTAGGGATGGTGAAGGTGAAAAGACATTTAGATGTGAAAAGTCATTTTTTATCTTTAAGTGTGAACCTAGGGAAGTGTGCAAGACACTTTTTGAGAGAGATTTCTAAGAGATAGCTTGAAGAGGAAAGGGAAACAAAAATGGGTGCTTTTCCCAAGGGATATTGGGCACAAATCCTAAGACATTTTTTTGTGAGGAAGTGTTGGAGCTTGCTATTGATTTGGAGCCCGTACTGTATGGATCCGTACAATCAATACAACATAGGAAAATGGCATTGTTTTTTAGGCAACCTTGCCGCACTCAAACCAAGGCACCTGCTTGTTTTTTTCCTTTATTGTTGGTGGTGATTTTAGGTGTTTTCCATACATTAGGGACATGGAACAAATTTCTGTGTGTTGTTCATCTAGCCCGTGTAGGTTGTACAACTCATTGGGCACATTTTTCAAGACAACATATTGTGGGGGCAATTTTGTGTGGATGTAAGTGATTTCTCTTGTTGAAAAATTGTATTTATGTTGCTGATAGAACTTTCCTGAAGTTGAATAAAATCTCTCTCATTGGTTTTCCCCACACTGGGGTTTTCCCTAGATGGATTGCCAAAAATATGAATGTGCAAATGTGTTTTTCACTGTTGTTCATTGTGTTTTTCCGCTACAAGTTGCTTAGAAATGTGTATGTATTCTTATGATATTTTCGGAATGTGGGTTTAATACATCTCAGAGTTCATTTAATACAACTATCAAAAAATTTCTAAGTGTATGGCATAATTTATATGAGCTAATTTTGTCATTAAATTTCTACAATGATGATATCCACTTAGTGATCACCGATGACGACATGTTTTGTAATCATGCAAACAACGAGTAGGAGGCTGATGACCATAAATGTATAGTGGATTAACGAAATACACAACGACTAGATAAATGGCGAGGATCTATCCGGAGTGAACCAAATTAACAGTTCGAGAAGAGGGCATGTGGCAACATTTTATTGGAGTAGAATATTCAGAGTGGGTCCAGTTTCGTCGAAGTTCATGATATCGTCGGGATAGTTGAAATAGGAGTGGATCGATACTCCAGGTCCAACGACAATGTTTTAGCACTTGGTTATGGCATTGTGTTCCTATGGAAAGCTAAGTGTTGAGAACCTAGCACCTAGTTTGTTGTCAGGGTAGTGTAATGTGTGTGTGTACCGACACTCTGATAAAGAAAGGAGTTACAATGATGAAGCCCAACGCTTGGTCATAACCCAAGGTTATATGTAAGGTGGGTGCTCGAATTGGTTCCATGCCTAAAGAATAGGCTCCAATGGTGAAGGAGCATGATGACTTAGTGTGATTCATAGTGTGAGGTCGAGTGGGAGATGAGGAGCTTAGTTTTGGATGAGATACATGTTTAGATTTATAAAGGGAGATTAGGGTTGAGCTAAGAGGTGATTAAGTTAAGCGTACTGTCACCAAATTAATAGGTGGACTTATGCGTAACAAAGACTCGAAACTCTGTTATTGGAGGGACCTTGGACATCGAATGAAGCATCTGAGAGAAACTTGAGTATAGGTGTTGTCTACGAAGTTATTTTAACTTTGTACTATGGGTTTGGACCAGAAGGTCTTCATCAACGATTCATCCAATTATTCCTTCAATGCTTAACTAACTTCATTTTCATCAAATGTAAAAATCTCTAACTCACAATCATCAATCTCAATTTTATCCTCTTGCTCCTTGATTTCTTCATCCATTTCAAGACCCATTGCTTACTTATCAATTTCCACTTTTTCACTATCAACAACTTCTAACCCATCTGCTTGATTTCTAAAATTCAACTTGCCATTGAAAAACTTTGATTGTGCTTGAAGCCAATATGCATCTTTTGTGCATTAATTGTAAACAACTAAGAACATTAGTGAGATTTAACATTAGTGAGATTGAACATTAGTAAGAGTTCCTTTGTGCATGAGAATCATTGACCTTGGAGTTGTGTTTATCAATTTTTGTAGCAAAGTAAACATTTGTTCAAGTCTTTGTATTACTCACCTCTTTAAAATTGCTTCCAAGTTTTCTTAGGACCAAATATGTAATATTTGCCGAACCTAAACTCATAAGATTCAAAACTATTAAGTTTGAACCCCTCATTCAATTTTGGGTGGGTTATTTAAAAAGTTTCTTTTAGCGAGTCACAAAATTTTGTTAGAAAAAGGAATTTTGACCAACTATTTATAACAAGACTCAAACAAAAACCTTCTAAGACCTTTGAACTCCAAATTATTGACTCATACAAAGCTTCTTTATTCAAATTTGGGAAGGTTATTTTATACAATTCATTTTGATCTTGAAAAATTTCTTCACCTTGCCTTATGAATAATGGGCTTCTTGCAACTCCACCCTTTTCCCAATATTTTTCTAAAGACTCAAAGTGACTTAGACTTCATGAACCTCAAATTGGACTAAAAAATACTTCCAAGGCCTTGTAGTCTTACAAAATAACTATCGCAAGTTGCCTTTCTTAATATGCAAAATTTTCAAAGTTGAATTACATATTGATTTGTCCTCAAGTGAAAATTATCCTTTTCTATGAGTCAACTAATTATACCTCAAGTATTTAGGTCGTTGTTTGCCTTCATTTTCATGTTCTTATTTTGAGTGTGTTTATCCAAAAAATTGTACTATATGAAAATGTACCAACACTACCACATAAATAACATCACTAGTCACCATGGCATATGCACAAAGTTCTTAATACCCCTTATTCAATTTTGGGTGGGTATAGGACACGAGCCAAAAATTTAAATTTTATTAAGGGGTGTTATCCTCCTTATAGCCATACTCTCAAAGAAAAATGAAATTGATATAGGATCCTTGTAAAAACAACTTTGGATGGGCTGCACAATTACAAAAGAGTTCAAGTTCTCCTCACAACTATGAAACAAATTACATTCCCTTTAAAGTTGTCAATGTAAACAATACACATTCTTACAACTTATTGGCGATGATAGAAATTAGTCCTACTTTATATGTCCTCTAGTATATCATTTTTGTTTTTCAAAACCATTTATTATACCCGTTATTTTTCCATTACAAAAACATTGTGATTTAAGTTAAATAAAATCAAACCAAGTGCGATATCTGATATGTTCATATTTTTATCATGAGGAGGAATCCCTCCATGTGTTCTTTTCTCTCACACTAGAATCATTATTCTATTTAATGAGAAGAAAATTCAACCAAATTCTCAATGTGGCACCATTGGTGATCCAAATGCCAAAAATGGAAAAAATGGCTACCTTTCCCTTTGGAAATGTTGAGCATTACTACAGATTCTTATCTTGGAAAAAATGATAGTTTCTTTCCAAATAGCACGTAGGCTGCATATTTCATGAATTTACTATAATGATATATCCTCATCTTGAAACACTCTAATCACCAATCTCGAATAATTACTCCATGGATGAATGCTTTTATTTCTCTTCCCAACTCTTCAACTCCTTGGGGGCTGTTGACGAGGAAGAATTGACTTTGCAATAGTAAGGGTTACTCCTCGGTACACGGTCCCAATCCAAATATGCATCGTTTGGCTTAGGATACCCATCCATAATTTGGATCGGCTGCCATAGTTGGTTACGAGGGTGGGAATGGATGGTTATGCAATGCTAATATGTAGATGGAGAGTATGTATTAAAATAAATATAATCTATTTCTATTATATCCTATCCTATCTTATCCTAGCTAGGAGCGAACTACATTAACCAAATGAATTGTAAATGAAACTAAACTCTTCCAGAAACCCCTCACAAATGGTTGGAATGAAGGTTCAGAGTTAGAAACATGAGCATGCATACATATAACTAGAAAATTCTAAATTATATTTCTGCATACATTAACAACTCATTAGCTCAAGACTCGAAAATATAAGAAATAATAACAATAATGTAACATAACATTGTGTGCATAAGATTACTCTAACAACAAACATTGTTCTTATAGTCCATGTCATCAACATACATTCTACTTGAAGAATTTCACAACAAAATCAACTACACACACAAGTTCTTCTCTCTTTCGAAAACTAGCATTGAGGAATTCTCTATATTAATCAACACCGTATATGTTCTTGAGTTTATAAAATGCTTGAAGAGCCCCTTCAAATGGGTCTCTTCTTCTATTTATAATCGTTTTTTTTCTAACTGTCTTGTGACTCTTTGTATTCCTTTAAAGAAGTTGTTGCAAAATTGTTCTTCTCCTTTTTTCTTGATGACAAGTGTACAAAGAAAAGACAAAATTGGGAGTAGTTCAAAAAATACAAAACAAGAAACAAGTAACGGCAATTTAGAATTTTCTATTTTTTCTTTTTATGGATTCTTTCCCTGGAGGTATGCTACCCATATTTCTATCTGATCATGTAAATATACAAGTCTATGGAATTCCAGTTCTTCTATGGTAGCAATATGCAATGCTATGTTGTCGTTGAGGGTCTGCATATCCTTTGATAGTGTAGCCATGAATGCTTGAACCATAGTTTGGAACTTTGTCAGCTGAATGAGGTGTTTTTCTATTAGGTCCATTGTTACTATGGTGGTTTTCTCGGTGAATCTTCATTGTCGACTCATGCTATCTTTTACCTTGTTGACCAGTTCCTCCGTTATAATATTTTTTCCAAGCTCTTCTAGTTGGGGTAGTTGGCACAACTTGAGTAGTTCTTGCGCTTCTTTGTGAATGCATGAATACATTTCTATTGAGCTTGTCATTTATTTGTCCATCTTTTGTCCCATTTGCTGAAAATGGTCTAGTAAATAGGCATCAACTTTTATTTCTCTAGGTGTCAGATGATATAGCTCTAAAGGTGCATCTGGGTTTTCTGCAATCCATGTATCAATGTCATTCATGCCCTCCAGGATAATATTGAATTTTTTTATCTTGGTTTTCAAAGTTCTATGCTACTTTATGATAATGGAAAATAAGTCCCAGAATATGTGCAGGTGTGCGTATATGTCGGTAAGTGCTTCTTCTATCTTGATATTGACCTTTTTTATGCTTTCCTTGAAATTACGGAGGCTTCCCTAGTCTATCTTTACCTGTTATATCTTTTCCTAAAGCTCTTTTATCCTTGCTTCATGTTCCAAGTTATTTCAGCATAGATTCCAAATGTTGTCTTCTGTGGCATTCCAGAAAGTGGATCTAATTGAGGCTATGGATACTGGATCTTTTCTGACATGTTTCGTCATAGGGATCTATGTAATGACTGATATCGGGTTCCCCCCTATTATAAAAACTTTATTCACTTGTTCTTTCAAAATTATTCCTGATGCTTTTTCATATACGAACTTCCTCAGGTTGGGTTTATCATCTAGCCTGAATGGAGTACTGAGTCCCAAAATTAGTCTGCTAGCATTGAATGTCAATATTTCATGGATATCGATGTCCATTGGGACTGTCTCACTGTTCCTAGTCTCTTCATATTTATTTCTATGCTCTTCTTTTGCATCTTTATCTACAACTTCTTTAACTTCCTTCTTCATTGTTGTTGTTGCGACATTTTCTACTATTGCCCTTTGGTTGACTTCTTTATGGGAGGATGCCTTTGCTACAACTTCTTCTTTAGCTTTGTCTTTGGCTTCTTCAACAATTTTCCTCTTTTTCCCAGTGGAATTAATCTTTTTCTTATGAACCTTCTCTTTCTTTCTCCTCTTTTTTATCCACTAGTGTCTCTTCTTCCTCCCATGATATTGAATGTGAAGAAGTAGAAATGGGAGTTGTCCTTCCACCTGTCTCCTCCTATGCATTATTTCTGGCTTCTTAACATGCTTTAAATTCATCCACAATCATCCCTAGAGGATTTCCTTGTCTCTTGAAGGTGACTTCGTCGTAAATTATTTCACCACGATGTACCTCTTCTTCCTCCTAGACATCTGTTGTATATTCGCAAGGCAAGCCTACCTTACTGAAATGATCTTTTACAACTTCCTTTGGGTCATGTCTCCTGAACCTCTCCTCTCCAAAATGATACAAGAGAAATATTTTTACTTCTTATTGTGCTTTCTTGGTGTATGAAAATGTGTATATCCCACCATGCAGTGGGAGTGGTGGCCATATTGCTTTCTTTCCTCAGTATAACATTCCCCCTAATCCATGGATCACTGTATGGTATGCCACCTCCTGGAGTACTAGTCTTTATGGTGCAAACCAAGGGAGGATATGGGGGGATTTCGTGGTGTCGTACACCATTATATAAGTCCCATGCTCCATAAGGTACCAGTCCTCTATCCTATTTATGATAACTATCACTTTGTTGGTTATGCATGGGGATGGTGTGCAATATATAAAGTTGTACAGAGGAGCCAAAAAGTGTTCATATATCTTTTGATATTCCCTCCTGTATTTGTGCTCCCATAGAAGTTTGTAGTACATGTGAATGGATTTATCTTATGGTTTCCATTTCCACCCGATCTTTGGTTATTGGTGGGAAATGCACATGATGTCCAAGAGGTAGGACGACATGTGGAAACTAGATAAAGTTACCGATTGAGATTCTAAAACCATAGTTATGGCATCTGTCAGGTTGGTTAATTGGATGTCATCCCAGATGAATGCCAATCCTTCGTCTATGTAGTAATAAATCAATGAAATGTATGATAGAGAGAACTGGGAGGCATATGTCTCCTTGTATAGCTTGCATAGTATGGATACTGTGTACCGATAAGGCTTCCTTAGTGTGGTTGTGGGGTACCCTCCCTTGGGTCTATGTTTGAACTATCTATCTTCCTTATACCATGTTGGGAATAGCTCCTTGGATGTGTATTCAAACTCAATGAAAATCTTGTTGTCCAACTTCTTAGTCCCTTTCTCGAGGTGATATAATTTTTCTAGGTATTTG
The DNA here is from genome assembly GCA_032191745.1 of Picea mariana. Classification (NCBI taxonomy): domain Eukaryota; kingdom Viridiplantae; phylum Streptophyta; class Pinopsida; order Pinales; family Pinaceae; genus Picea; species Picea mariana. Next base: position 170,076 of record JASDQU010106678.1, on the reverse strand, counting down.
GGCCGAAACGATGCTATGGGTTATTTTCTAGTTATAGACATATATGTTCCTAAAATCAATGTTCTTCATGATCCAAGTGATGGCATCAATGCAAGAGAATACAAAAACATGAGCTAACACTTTGAATATTCCTAGATCTTCTAATGTTCTTGGAGATCCTTAATGCATCTTGGTCCTCGACATTAGTGGAGAAGTTCTTCTTGTTGAACATCTAGTACATCTCTCCCCGTCTGAGTGCATCTCCTTCCTTGTCTAGGATCTCAGCGGTGTCATCATACATGGCCCTTGGCGTGTCAGGTTAATATTAAATTTGTTGGACACTTCTGGAGGCCATAGTGGTGGCACTTTGCTAGTGGTTTTCTTTCTCAGTGACATATGTGAACCTGCGAAGAAAAGATGGAATTAATATAAAAATACAAAATCATAAAATTTAATCTATCTAAGTATCTTCAAATAAAGGAGATGGATTCACTTGAGTTTATGCTTGGTGGAATATTTTCATTTGATTATGAAATCATGATAGCAGGCATGGTGAGAAAACTGGTGGAAGTTAGAGAAGAGAATGGCCCAAAAATATGCTCAAAGTTCAAAATCAGAATAGTTCTTATGAAATGCTCTGGTGACTATCAGAAGAGTTAGTGTCAATTTCTCTTAAATCCATCGAAAAATTTAGTATGAAAGACTTTGATATTCTTAGAATACACAGGTTCATTTGATGTGAAGGTTGGCAGTGAACCTTTGAGTATATTGGGGGATATTGTAAAAATGCTATGATAATCTTATGTAAATCGAAGAAGTTGGGGCCAACTTCCCCGCAGTTAATTAGAGAGTTTAGTGTTAATTCTGTCGATGAGGAACTTGATGCATCGGGGAAATTTTATGTATACTATGTCAATAGTTATCGACAGATTTAGATGGAAAGTTTTTGATTGGGAGGAAAAATTTCATCTGACAATCCCTGAAAACAAAGAAAGTCGTATCTCTTTATGCTAAGTCTTATTGCAAGGTTTAATCCAAGCTTGAACTCGAAAGATTCTGTCGGGGGATTTTGAGATTTGATTTTGTCAATAATCCTTCGATCAAGGTTAAGGCCACCTTTTTTTTTTGACAAGGTACTAGAGTTGGAAAATTTGGCTTAGGGACAGGGCTATGTGAGTGTTGTTGGTGCCTTTCAACATCCTTGGACTGTGACAGGGCATGGGCACTAGGAGGGTAAGGGTTAGGGAGAAAAGGGAATTAGAAAGGACCAAAGACACTTGAAGAATAATAGTTAGAGTTGGTAGGGTTTTATGGGACAACTTGATAGAATTAAATCCCACCACCTCATCACTTAAAGAAACATGAAAAACCCTAAACCTAGAAAAATTTAGAGGTTAAGCACCAGGGGCATACCTGTTATTTCGCTTGACACATGGAATGTGAAGATCGGTTGAGATCAAGGATCTTCGGGCTCGGTTCCCTCTCATTTGAGACTTACTCTTTTTCCTTGGAGCTCAATGAAATAATGAGAATGAGGGTCAAAGGCTTATTTATAAATTTGGCAGTTATAGCAATAAATGCAGTGGGTGGGGAGTTTTAGATCGACGAAGTTGATGGAAAGTATGTTGATATACATTAGAGGACTTTGTGGGAAGTCCTCCAAAGTATATTAGAATATTTTCCACTAAGTATTCCATATTTTTTTGGAAGGGATGACAAGAAATCCTCCAATGTATTGAAGGAGTTAATAAGAACTCCATTGATACATCATAGGAGTTGGCAAAATTTTTTGCAATGAAGACTTGTCGAAGGGACAGGTTGTGCGGTTGTTCCTTTTCTACCAATGAAGTCATAGGTAACTCCTCTGATGTTCATCAGAGGATTTTGTGGTAACTCCTCCGATATACATCAGAGGATTTTTCACTAACTTATATGAAAAACAAGATTTTAACCCAAACGTTTTCTTAAGTGTTCCAATTTGGGAAAAACAACTTAGTTAAAAAAGGAGCTTGAAGAGCATGTTTTAGAGAAAAGGGAAGAATATATTGCAAAGATGGAAGTGGAAGATTCTTGAAAGTAAAGAAAAGAAAGGGGACCCATTTTCTTGGAAGTATTTTGCAAATTGTTTACAAGGAAATGTAGGGTTGTAGTGTCTGACACAACAAATAGCGACGCACTAGGTGAAGTATTTGAATCTCTATAAGATGGTATCGAAACACATATTTTTTGTG
>JASDQU010106678.1:140031-154138 GCA_032191745.1 Picea mariana | reverse complement strand
AATAAATTAGACAATAAATATTAATCTATTATTTCATTCATAACTGAGTGAGTTGGATTTGTAACAGAATTATAAGTGTAGTTAAGTGAGTTAAGATCAGTTGTACTAGTTGTAACTAAACATGCACTAGTGAGAGTTCAATTAATCAGTGAACTCACATGCAACTGAAGATTCGCCATGGTTAACTACATGCATGTCAGATCCAGTGGAGACCTAGTTGAGATAACAGGTGAAAGGGACAGTTTGGCTACCAGTTGTGATTTGATCACACATGCAGTGAATATGCTTATGAGCATGTCAAAACTAGGCAATCATATTCGATCATTGTGAGAATTCGAATTGCAGAGATTGTGCAGAGGAGGCAAGCTGTCTGGACACAGGAATTGGCACATGTATTTGCTAATTTGTGTATGACAGTGTGAAACGATTGTGATTTACTGAGAGCTCTTGGATTAGAGTTTTGTATGAGATTGTTTCATGATTCATGATATACATAATATATGATAGTGGGGTTTTTAGCTTTACGCTTTCCCGGTAAAACTTTTGTGTTATGTGTTCTTGATATTTCACTTTGTGATTGTGGTTGTGATCATGGTTTAATTTTCCGCAAGAATAATAGTAGAAGAAACTATGTATTTAACAGGCGCGTAATTGTTAGATCAGGAGAATCACAGGAAATACTTAATTTGTATTGAAATTTCTACATTGATAAGCCCAAAGTCTTGAGTACAACATCAAACACCAATTCGACTTGGTTGAATTGATCGTCCATTGAATAATAGTCTTGAGAGACTTATTAACATCCTCCACTTTACGATTCTCTAATGGGTAGTAAGGTGATGAATGTTCTTGCTTAAAACCCAATTTTGATGTTAACTCAAACATAATATTGTTCTGGAAGTGACTCCCATGGTCTGTGAAAATCTACTTCGGAATGTCGAAACTGGCCACAATCTGGTTAAAAATGAAAAGTACAATCGTTTCTCCGTCATTGTTGAATGTCGACATAGCCTCGACCCACTTAGTAAAGTAGTCTATTGCTACGATGATATAGTGATACCCCCTAGTTGAATTCGGGTGGTATGTAGTCAAACAAATCCCCCATTTGGTGAAGGGACCAATAGCAATAACTGGGAACATGGGAACAAGGTGTGTCTGCATATTCTGAGAGAAGATCTGGCACAGGTGAAACTTCTTGACTGCCTCTGAACAATCTTTGATCAATGAGGGAAAAAAGTATCTGGCGTGAAGAATATTCTGATCTGTTGTCAACCCAGAAAGGTGACTGCCACATGCTCCAGTGTGACAGTCATTCAACACAATTTCTTCCTCTTCATGAATGATACAACGACGGAGAATGCAATCCACTCCTCGACGATATAAAGTATCATGGGTAATAAGATAGTTTTTCACTTGATGGCGTATTCACCAACGCTCATCATGAGAAGGAGAAGAAGGGCACTTCAAAGCTTAAAGATACACAAGTATATCTCCATACCAAGGGTTTGAAGATGCAATAAGGAAAAGATCCCCATTGATTAGTGACTCTTCGGGAAAATCGTTACCACTCTCAATCGGAAGTTCCAAAATTAGTTCAACAAAGACCAAGGACTTTTTAGACTTCGCCGAAACAAAATCCAAGTCAAATTCTTGTAGGATGACTATCCATCGACCAATTTTCTCGTCAATGACCCGTCATGTTAACACATATTGAAATGGGTTCAGGACATCTATGGTGGTGATCTTGCGAAGTAATATGTAATGACGGAACCATTGGACAGCATGAATAACTACCAAAACAAGTTTCTCAACATGAGTGTAGTTGATTTTCGGTCCTACCAAGCCTCGGCTAAGATAGTAGATAACATTCTCTTCGAGCGCATCATCATCTTGGACCAAGACCATGCCAATAGTAGACTTTGTGGCAGCCAAATACAACAAGAAATCCTTTCCATAATTCGGAGGAGTGAGCAGAGGGGCAAACACCAGAGCACGTTTCAACGCTTTGAAAGAGCATTGATCCACTTCATCCCAACATATTGGGACCCCTTTTTTCAAGAGATGCATAAACCCTTTAGTAATCTCTGCATAGTTGGCAACAAAACACCGAAAAAAGATGGCTTTCCTCTGTAGACTTTGAAGTTGGGGGATTTTGCGCATGGGAGGCAATTGAACTATTGCCTCAACCTTCAGAGGATAGACCATGATTGCTTTAGCTGACACAATAAAACCTAACAAGTGACCCGACGTTACGCAAAAACTACACTTACTAAAATTAAGGTGAATCTAATAGTAGCGTCACCTCTCAAATATAAATCGTAAATGGGGCAGGATGATTGGGTCTCTTACGAGAACATGATGCTAGATCATCAAGATACGCCTCAACTATGTGTTTGAGTTTGTGGAAGGAAAACGACATGGCCCTCTGAAAAGTGGCTCCAGCATTCCTAAGGTCAAAAGGAATTTTCCTATATGTGAATGTACCCTAAGGACATATAAACGTTGTTTTATGTTAGTCCTCAGGCTTGATCTGAATCTAGTTCTACCCAAAAAAACCGTCCATAAAATAAAATACCTCACAACCCGCACATTCATCGACAATATAGTCAATGAATGGGGTTGGAAAACTATCTTTCAGGCAAGCTTTGTTCAAATCATGGAAGTCCATACACACATGGATCATACCTTCCTTTTTGTTGACAGGAACAAGGTTCGACACCCATTTCGTCAATTTCACTGGATAGATGAAACCAACCTTGATGAGTTTCTCTACCTCAGCCTTGGTCGTCGCAGCCTCATGAATATTGACTGGGTGAAGCTTCTGTCGGACAGGCTTAACATTGGGGTAAGTTTTGATCTCGTGTTCAACTATACATAGGTCAATGCCTAGCATCTCCTCATAAAACCAGGAAAAGACGTTGCGAAACTCTTTAAATAATTCAGTATAGTTATGAATCTCTTCGGGGGAACAATTTGCTCTGACAAAGACGTTTGCCACAATGCTAGGGGTTCTAGAGATGTCGATAGGAATTGTTTCAGCTATACTTTCCATGTTTCCCTCGGCATAGATTTCATGCGTGGCCAGAGGGTTAACAGGAAAAGGGGCATCTCCATTCACACTCGTAGTGAACTCTCCTGCCTCTATTCTCCTCAGCTCGGGTAAAAAACAAGATTTGTGGTGAAGATCATCCCAAGGTCTATCTGGCCCAGTCATTGCCTCCAAAATTTCCTCATCAGAGGGAAAGACTAAGTCCAAAGCATCGTGAGTGGTGAGAGATTCTTGAGCCAAAATAGGCTCGAGAACGTGATCCAGCTCTTGTGGGGGAGCTAGATTAGGGTTGGACGAGACTTGTTGAACAAGACTATATGCAACCTCAGTAGTGGATAAGGGAATAGACATTCCAGGGTACCCTACCCCTTCCATCAAAGTCGATGGGTAAGGTAAAATCCACGAGTCATTAAAATAACTCGTTCTAAAAGAAGCAACTTGAAATATTGCAGCCTTTGGCTAGTCAGGGACAGCTAAAATAAACTTGACATCATTAAAAGTCATTGGATAATCAAAAGTCCCCATTAAAGATGGAAACAATCTGGAACCTAATTTGACGGTACCTAGTTGCGTCTTCTCAATCATCGGGATTGTGGATGCCCCCGATGAGGGGTCAAGACAGGAGAAGGATAATTGATCAACGGTTATGATCTGACCTTTGTGAGGAAGACATAAGACCTGAAAACAGTATATACAATTGTTTTCATAGCGTAGGTCCAACTCCACCCTAACAAAACATTATAGTCGAGGGGTGCATCGACTACTTCTACCTCAATGCACATGGTTTTTACCTCCAACTTCATTGGGAAGGAGGGAATTATACCATGTGGTCTAAAAGATTGACCGTCAAATGTAGTTAGCAACGTGGGCAACTAAGACAACTCAGGTTGGCCAATGGCCTTCCAACATGCCAATGACATCACGCAAGTCGAGGCACCCTCATCAACCACCGTACGGAAAATGTTCTATGTCAGTGATTTTGTGGCATACACCACTACTATCTGAAAAGAAACATGGTGAGGAAGACAAGGTTTTTAATCTATAGGGTCAAAAACAATCATTCCCGAGTTAGTAGTCTCAATCGCTCCCAAGGAATACAACAATGCTTTCCTCTATGAGGGGAAACTCTGGAGGACTTCCAAAGCAGACATTGCACAAGGAGTTTGTGCTAGATCCTCAATGACATAGTAATTCTGATTAGCCCTTGCATTTGGGTTGTGAGAAGCCTTCTTAAACGCACCCTTAGGGATGTGAGTCATAGTTTCTCCCATAGTCTTGTCAATTTGAAGAGGAGGCGATGGGTTGGAGGATTCTTTGCCCTTCTCAATAGATTCTAGCATTCCGTAATTATGAGACCTGGTCTACAAATGAGCATCAAATCTCATCATATAAACGTTTGCAACTCTGTTGTTAGTATTGATCTCGAGGGCTCCTTGATTTCCCCCAGGGGCATTCGTGGATGAGGAAGCTTGAGCCATATTTTTCCCTTGTGGAAAAGGGTTGTTTAACATGACAGGATGCTACTATTCCAATAGCTTTTGGGCTTCCTCAATCCGAGGTCATTGGTGAGCCAAGTGGTCGTCCGTGCAAATCTTACACAGAAACTTCACCTTCCTCTTTTCATTTTTACCCTCGCTAGCATTATTCGCAGCCTTCTTATCCCCCTTACCCTTCTTGTTTTTATATTTCCTCTTTCCCTCAAATTGTTGGTTACCCTTGGGATTTGTCTATTGCACACTGTGTACATCTGATGTTTGGGTTATGGGGGTAGTCAAACTAGGAGTTTGATTGGCCACATTCTATTGAATCGATAACTATTGTAATTGATTAGTCAACTGATCTATGGGCTTGCTCTATGTTGACCCTACTATGCCATCGGTGTGAGGCCTAGACTTCTATTTGATCTTGTCAAAAGTCAATCGAGGTGCATCCGGAAGGATCTCATACAACATACCGGATTGAGAGCAAATCAACTCCAATTGTTGGTCTCTCATGATAGCCTCTTCTTCGTAAAAAACCTCAGATGTCGTGACGTATTTGGATACACACGACACTAAGGAATTTAGGAACCACTCAAGAAAAAATGTAACGGGTATGGGGATGTCAGCCCATGGGTTTACCCATGTTTAGGCCCTTTTTGTAATGTATAAATAGATGTCTAGGCGATGCAAGAAGTAGCGTGTATGACACAATATATCCATCTATGTGATGCTAGGTGCTAAGTGCAAGTGATAAGTGTAATTGCTTTGTGCATACTGTGTGAGACTTGCAGAGCTAAGTGAAAGTGATTGTAAGAGACTTCGAAAGGCTTTGTGATGTAACTCGAGGAAGGAGGATCTAGCGAAGTGCACAGATCTCATGTCCTATGCGGAGTAGTATTTTGTGGCTCTGTTCATGTAATTGATTGATTGAAGATAATAAAAGAGAAGAAGAGTTGGTGGGCATAGCCCCAGGGTGGGGGTGAACCACGTATATCCTGTGTTGCTATGATTTGTGTGATGTATTGATTTGTTTACTTGCTTAAGTGCTTTGATATATATGAATGATAGATAGATATGTTAATGCTTTGTGCTTAATAATATGGATGAATGTTATATCTAACCTATGTGAATATGATTAGTGCTTGAATAGGATAGATCTGGGTGAAAACTATGGTGCTATGTAATTAGGGTTTTATCTGCGAAGTAGATGTTGGTTAAATACCGATGAACTGTAACTGCTAAGTGCTTTGTTAAGGTGTTGTAATCACAGATCGGTGTCCCAGCTAAGGTTACATACATATGAGTCCTACAACCACCCCTGCCTCTACCTCGGTTGAGACTTCATCTGCTTCGCAGGTGTTTCCGTAAGGGTCGGTAGTTGGGATTTTGTGGGTGCATTGTTGTAGCGTCGAACCCTAGGTATGCCCCTATCCCAACAAATACCTTTCTTGGAAACTCTACATTTTCCAGACTTGTCGAGGTTGTTGAATGACGTGATCTTTCATGATCTGTGTTGGCCCCCCATGCCAACTAATTTTCCCTCGAACATCACTAAGTTTGAAGGGAAGCCTGGCGAAGATCCAGGTGATCATGTTACTAAATTTCATTTATGGTGCTCATCCAACTCATTAAAGGATGAGTCCATTCACTTTCATTTGTTTCAACGCACTCTTATAGGGGATGTCACGAAATGGTATATTGAGCTTGATAGCTCGAAGTATGCTTACTGTAATGACCTAGCTATGGTTTTCTTAAACCATTTACATTTACTGGTAAGATATGATGCTGAAACTGAGTTGTTGACCAAAATTGAGCAAAGAAAAGTCATCCATATCTCAAGTCACATCCAAGAATGGCGGCGACGAAAGAGATTGATCAAAGTTAAGGTCCCTCCCACATTTTTTCTTGAGTGGTTCCTAAATTCCTTGGTGTCATGTGTATCCAAATACGTCGCGACATCCGAGGTTTTTTCTGAAGAAGAGGCTATCATGAGAGCCCAACAACTGGATTTGATTTGCTCTCAATCTGGTATGTTGTACGAGATCCTTCCGGATGCACCTTGGTCGAATTTCGACAAGATCAAATAGAATTCTAGGCCTCACACCGATGGCATAGTAGGGTCAACATAGAGAAATACCACAGATCAGTTGACTAATCAATTACAATAGTTATCGATTCAATAGAATGTGGCCAACCAAACTCCTAGTTCGACTTCCCCCATAACCCAAATGTTAGATGTACACAGTGTACAATCAACGAATCCCAAGGGTAACCAACAATCTGAGGGAAAGAGGAAATCTAAAAACAAGAAGGGTAAGGGGGATAAGAATGTTGTGAATAATGCTGGCGAGGGTAAAAATGAAAAGAGGAAGCTGAAGTTTCTATGTAAGCTTCACATGGATGACCACTTGGCTCACCAATGACCTCGGATTGAGGAAGCCCAAAAGCTATTGGCACAGTAGCAACCTGTCATGTTAAACAACCCTTTTCCATAAGGGAAAAATATGTCTCAAGCTTCCTCATCCACGAATGCGCCTGGGGGAAATCAGGGAACCCCCGAGCTCAATACTAATAACAGATTTGCAAACATTTATATCATGAGATTCGATGCTCATCTGCAAACCATGGCTCATAATTACGGAATGCCAGAATCTGTTGAGAAGGGAAAAGAAGCCTCCAACCCATTGCCTCCTCTTCAAATTGAGAAGACTGTGGGAGAAATTATGACTCACGTCCCTAAGGGTGCATTTAATAAGGTTCTCACAACCCAAATGCAAGGGTTGGTCAGAATTACTATGTCGTTGAGGATCTGGCACAAACTCCTTGTGTAATGTCTGCTTTGGAAGTCCTCCAGAGTTTCCCCTCATAGAGGAAAGCATTGTTGTATGCCTTGGGAGCAGCCGAGACTACTAACTCGGGAATGATTGTTTTTTACCCTACAAATTAAAAACCTCGTCTTCCTCACCACGTTGCTTTTCATATAGTAGTGGTGTATGCCACGAAATCACTGACATAGAACATTTTCCATACGGTGGTTGATGAGGGTGCCTCGACTTGCATGATGTCATTGGCATGTTGGAAGGCCATTGGTCAACCTGAGTTGTCTTTGTCACCCACGTTGCTAACTGCATTTGACGGTCGATCTTTTAGACCACATGGTATAATTCCCTCCTTCCCAGTGAAGTTGGAGGGAAAAAACATGTGCATTGAGGTAGAAGTAGTCGATGCACCTCTCGACTATAATGTTTTGTTAGGGTGGAGTTGGACCTACTCTATGACAACAATTGTATATACCATTTTTCAGGTCTTATGTTTTCCTCACAAAGGTAGGATCATAATCGTTGATCAATTATCTTTGTCCTGTCCTGACCCTTCATCGGGGGCATCCACAATCCCGATGATTGAGAAGCCGCAACTAGGTACCGTCAACTTAGGTTCTGGATTGTTTCCATCTTTAATGGGGACTTTTGATTATCCAACACCTTCTAATGATGTCAATTTTATTTCACTTGTCCCTGACTAGTCGAAGGCTGCGATATTTCAAGTCGCTTCTTTTAGAACGCGTTAGTTTAATGACCCGTGGCTTTTACCTTACCCATAGGCTTTGATGGAAGGGGTAGGGTACCCTAGAATGGCTATGCCCTTATCCACTGCTGAGGTTTCATATAGTATTGTTCAACAAGCCTCGTCCAACCCTAATTTGGCTCCCCCATAAGAGCTAGATCATGTTCTCGAGCCTATTTTGGCTCAAGAATCTCTCGCCACTCATGATCCTTTGGACTTAGTATTTCCCTCTAACGAGGCAATTTTGGAGGCAATGACTGGGCCAGATAGACCTTGGGATGATCTTCACCACAAATATTATTTTTTACCCGAGCTAAGGAGAATAGAGGCAGGAGAGTTCACTACGAGCGTGAATGGAGATGCCCCTTTTCATGTTAACCCTCTTTCCATGCGTGAAATCTATGCCAAGGGAAACATGGCAAGTATAGCCGAAAAAATTCCTATCGACATCTCTAGAACCCCTAGCATTGTGGAAAATGTCTATGTCGGAGCAAATTGTTCGCCCGAAGAGATTCAGATCTATACTGAATTATTTAAAGAGTTTCGCGACATCTTTTTCTAGTTTTATGAGGAGATGCCATGAATTGACCCATGTATAGTTGAACACGATATCGCAACCTACCCCGATGTTAATCATGTCTAACAGAAGCTTCAGCCAATCAATCCTCACGAGGCAGCGACGATCAAGGCTGAGGTAGAGAAACTCATCAAGGTTGGTTTCATCTATCCAGTGAAATTGACGAAATGGGTGTCAAACCCTGTTCATGTCATCAAAAAGGAAGGTATTATTTGTGTGTGTATGGACTTCCATGATCTGAACAAATCTTGCCAGAAAGATAATTTTCCAACCCCATTCATTGACTATATTGTCGATGAATGTGCGGGTTGTGAGGTATTTTATTTTATGGACGGTTTTTCTGGGTACAACTAGATTCAGATCAAGCCTGAGGACTAACATAAAACAACATTTATATGTCCTTAGGGTACATTCGCGTATAGGAAAATTCCTTTTGACCTTAAGAATGTTGGAGCCACTTTTCAGAGGGCCATTTCATTTTCCTTCCACAAACTCAAACACATAGTTGAGGCGTATCTTGATGATATTGCATCATGTTCTCATAAGAGACCCGATCATCCTGCCCCATTCACAATTTATATTTGAGAGGTGTCGCTACTATTAGATTCACCTTAATTTGAATAAGTGTAGTTTTTGCATAACATTGGGTCACTTGTTAGGTTTTATCATGTCAACTAAAGGGATCATGGTCTATCCTCTGAAGGTTGAGGCAATAGTTCAATTGCCTCCCTCGTGCAAAATCCCCCAAAAATTTACAGAGGAAAGCCAAAAATTTTTGGTGTTTTGTTGCCAACTATACCAAGATTACTAAAGGGTTTATGCATCTCTTGAAAAAAGGGGTCCTAATATGTTGGGATGAAGTTGCTCAATGCTCTTTCGAAGCATTGAAACGTGCTCTGATGTCTTCCCCTCTGCTCAGTCCTTTGGATTATGGAAAGGATTTCTTGTTGTATTTGGCTACCACAGAGTCTACTATTGGCATGATCTTGGTCCAAGATGATGATGTGCTCGAAGAGAATGTTATCTACTATCTTAGCCGAGGCTTGGTAGGACCGAAACTCAACTACACCCATGTTGAGAAGAATTCTTTGGTAGTTATTCATGATGTCCAACGGTTTCGTCATTACATATTACTTCGCAAGACCACCATCATAGATGTCATGAACCCATTTCAATATGTGTTAACATGACGGGCCATTGGCAGGAAAATCAGTCGATGGATATTCATCCTACAAGAATTTGACTTGGATTTTGTTTCGGCGAAGTCTAAAAAGTCCTCAGTCTTTGTTGAACTAATTTTGGAACTTCCGGTTGAGAGTGGTAATGATTTTCCCGAAGAGTCATTGATCAATGGGGATCTTTTCCTTATTGCATCTTCAAACCCTTGTTATGGAGATATACTTGTGTATCTTCAAACTTTGAAGTGCCCTTCTTCTCCTTCTCGTGATGAGCGTTGGCAAACACACCATTAAGCCCAAAACTATCTTATTATCAATGATACTTTATATCGTCGAGGAGTGGATTTCATTCTTCATTATTGTCTCATTCATGAAGAGGAAGAACTTGTGATGAATGACTGTCACACTGGAGCATGTGGCGGTCACCTTTCTGGGTTGGCAATAGATCAAAATATTCTTCATGCTAGAGACTTTTGGCCCTCATTGATCAAATATTGTGTAGAGGTAGTCAATAAGTGTCACCTGTGCCAAATCGTCTCTCGGAATATGCAGACACACCTTGTTCCCATGTTTCCAGTTATTTCTATTGGTCCCTTCACCAAATGGGGGATTTGTTTTACTACATGCCACCCGAATTCAACTAGGGGGTATCACTATATCATCGTAGCAGTAGACTACTTTACTAAGTGGGTCGAGGCTATGTCGACATTCAACAATGACGGAGAAATGACTGCACCTTTTGTTTTTAACCAAATTGTGGCCAGGTTCAGCATTCCGAAGTAGATTTCCATAGACCATGGTAGTCACTTCCAGAACAAGATGATGTTTGAGTTAACATCAAAATTGGGTTTTAAGAAAGAACATGCATCACCTTACTACCCACAGGAGAATGGTCAAGTGGAGGCTGTTAATAAGTCTCTATAGACTATTCTTCAATGGATGATCAATTCAGACAAGTCGAATTGGCATTTGATGTTGTACTCGGGACTTTGGGCTTATCAAACCTCAGTCAAGACTACTACCAATTTTTCTCCTTTACAACTCGTTTATGGATTAGAGGCAGTCTTTCACATAGAGTGTCAAATCCCTTCTCTTAATTTGGCAGTGGAACTATTGCCCGATACTACTCCACTTGAAGAGCGTCTTCTATATCTCGAGCAGCGTCGAGATGCAGCCTTGGCCAACGAGGGTCACAAACAATGTTTCAAGTGTCATTATGATCGGTTTGTTTTCCCTCACATTTTCTCTGAAGGCGATCTTGTCCTGGTCTATGAACAAGATAAATATCCCTTGGGGGCAAGAAAATTCAAACCCATGTGGTTCAGACCGTTCATTGTCAATAAATTTTTAGAAAATATTTCCTATCAACTAGTTGATTTCGAGGGTAACACTTTATTAGAGCCTAGAAATGGGCTCTACCTTAAGAAGTATTATGCTTAGATCGGTCACCTGGGCGTGACTTCTTGTATATAATGTATAGTTTTATTTATACATTTTTATCTTTTTGTTTTATGGACGTGTAGTTTATTATGTTTCTTTTCACTGTGGAAGATCTCAAGTGAATCTGAGGTCTATGTTGGGTTCACAGACGGTGCTAGCTAACACACTCAGAGGTTTGATTTTGCAGCTTGGGTGATATTCATGCCCTTTGGTCATTTGATTTATTCGGCACTGCACTACTTGATGCTCCACTCGGTCTTCTGCCTTTGGCTCTAAGCCTGTCACAGAGCGAAGTGCTATGTCGACTGCTTCTTTGACTCCCCGTTATTCTGTGAGCAACTGTTCTTTTTCTTTCTTGGCCTGTGCTCTCTCTTCTTCAAATTTGGCTTGAAGGTCCTCTTTCTCCTTTTGTGCAACCTGGCGTTGCTCTACCATTTCTTCTTGTTCTTTCTTTAGGGCCATTGTGGTCTATTCTTTCTCTTCTTGCGCTCGACGAAGGCGGGCTTCAGTCACATCATCTAGTCTGCAGAGTTGGGTAGGCTTATCTCCCAACTCTAGTTCTTTTGATGGTGTGGGCACAGTGGATACTGTGCGACTAGAGTGAAGGTCCTGGTGTACCCCTCTCAGCTCTGTCATGATTCTGTCATACAAGGCTTCTTCCTTGGCTTCGTTGTTCTGCAAAATATCATGTGAATTGTCTGATACGGTTGCTCAGTTCTTGTACATCTTCGTTATTTTTCCTTCTGCTAATGCTGGGTGATTTATACTCCTCGCAGGTAACTATTGGGCTTTCGATGAGGTTTGGGTCAGACAATTCTACCTTAGCGACTAGTATAAGGAACTATGTGGACCATTCCTTATTGATTTCGTCCAGGTCCTCCTCAGTGAGCTTATAGTATGGTTGAAGCTCTTCTTTATTCTCATATGCACACACGGTGATATATATTAAATGCCTATTTGCGTGAAACTTCATAAGGGGTATGAACCTGTCTAGAGTGTTTGCCATCATTCGGGAGAACGATTCGATAGCCCTTTTCAGCTGCAGGTAGTAGGTATGGAATACTGCATTCAATTGCCACTATTTTCCCATGTTTCTTGAGTACCAGAGCATGGTGAACTTCGCAGCAAGTGGTTCGAATGGCTCAATGTCTGGGAAGGTCACACCTTACAACATCTCCTAAGCTGTAAACGTGATGAGGATTAGTAGCCAGCTAAAGTGGAACTCGTATCCCTGATCCTGAGCTTCGTGGCAATCGACTTCTAGTTGATTGAATAAGTACTTCACCCAGTTCATCTATAATCCCTCCACACACTTTCCTGTGAGGTCAACCACAAACCCTGTGACCTCCATGGGTCTTTTCTTTTGGACTAGCTTACTAGAAATCAATTGGAAAGTGAGGCGCACTACACCATTCTGAATGGAGGTGCACTGCACCATTCTGAAAAAGAAACAACGTTGATAAGTCAGTGATCGGAGGGTTTGCGGGCCTGAAGCCTTCATATTCAAGGTCAGAAATGGTGGAGTCCTCTGGTGCAGGAAAGTCTTCTGTAGGCGTTGGATTGGGTACAGTTTCATGTGGCATGGTCATTTAAAATGACCCCTCTTTATCTAGCTTGTGCCTCAACAGTGGTGGAAGTGGCTCTAAATTAATCGGCACCAAGACCTAAATCCTACACGAACAACAGAGTTGTTGATCTTCCACCTTGTGAAATGATCAACCGACACTCTAAGTTTAAGCTAGCACGAAACACAGAGCACACACTAAAAACTTCCTAATGGAAAATCAAGCAAACCACTGACTGGAAGGAAGAACAGTTACGCCAATCGACACTAGAGAAACTTACCGGTGCAAGTGTAACTTGAACACGGAAATGCATAACGAAATGCAACTACAATGTTTATTATTTTTGAATTATTAGAAAAGAAAATCACGAGTAAATGATATTATTTTGTTTTTCAAAACACAAACAAGGTAAAGAGAAAATAAACCCAAGACTAACACAGACCCTAAGCCACTGCTTGAATGAAGGAATTCACTGGAATCCATGGGAGGATCTAACGCTTATAAGTTCACGCTAAACCCTAAAAGCAAACAAAAGAAATAAAGAGACAACAAGGTTTCTTTACAAACTGCAAGATAAACTGAATCTTTAACCCAACCAAACACAATCAATAGAGACCCCGAAGATTTCAGGAAGGCTTGATAAGAAAAGAGCTTCTTGCCAAGAAAGAAAAAGTTTTTTTTAAAAACCCTTCCAAAACACAGAGACGTGTGTTGTGCACGAGCAGCATCGATATGTACATGGGTTTTATACTATGTAGAACATGTATGTACGTGGGCTATACAGAGGACAGGGCACGTACACCTCTGCAAATTTTCAAAAAGAAAAAGGTTTGGACAGAAAACTGGGCAAGGGATGCTGGTAGGCACCTAGAAGGTGACCAGAGACCCAAAATGACTCAGTAAACTTAGAAAGCTCAAAAATAAACTGAAAAAATCAAATCAAACCAAAATATCTCATTAAGACCCTAGAAAAACTCCCCAGTGGAGTCACCTATTCTAATACGGGGAAAATCCCCCTAAACTGGGTCCAAGGAATATGTAGAGTGATAACTCCCTTAAAAGACCGATCTACCTTTAATTTACTTGAAAACCATCTAGACTAAGTGATAAGAGAAAGAGGGAAGAAAGGGTTAATTAGTGCACCTTCAATCCTTATGGTTGATGTAGACCTCTTTCACTTGTTGTTTCCTCCTAGATCACAGATCTCCTCCCAAAGCTAACCTACAAGGGGTTAGGAATACAATGCAACAACA
>JASDQU010106678.1:126033-139886 GCA_032191745.1 Picea mariana | reverse complement strand
TATATATATATATATATATATATGCTCAAATTAACAAAAACATGTAAACATAGGGTTTTGGGACAAAGATAATCTCTTTTATTCAAATTCAAGATAAAAAAAAAAAGGTTACAACCTTTGTTGGCGACCATTCTACAAACCAATTTTGGGCTCCTCTGTCATGGCTCCAAGTGCATCAATCCCACATTATACTCTCACAAGCAACACACCACCAAGGGAAGGAGGAAGGGTTGCATAGGGAGAATGGTTGGAGGGGAAAGTTGAGGCTAAAACTCAGAGCAATATGCAAATCTTGGGAAATAAAAGGGAAGGGATTTTGGCAGAGTTTTCTTGTTCTCTTTTTCAAGTGTTTAAATGACTCCCCGAGACCTCTTTTTTATATCAGAAAAAGATGGTTATTCGGTTTGGGGACGGGCTACAAGGGGTAAAATGGTTAGGAAACCCTCCATAGCCCGTAAACTCCACCGAATTTCGTGCAATTTCATATTTTTTGCAACTTTTGGAGGTAAACATGGGCTAACTAGCATTCAACACGTGTGTGTACACATGCTATTAGTATAGTAGGAGGTAAACGTGGGCTAACTAGCATGCAACACGTGTGTGTACATAGGCTATTAGTGTAGCAGGGCGCATACACTATCCAAAAAAAGGTTTTTTAGAAGGAAGCCTCAACAATATTTTTGGCAAAGTATGCAAATGGATGGGCCAATTACTTGGATGCACAGATGTGGCATTTTTGTACTGTAACACTCACGCGACACACAAGCCTAGTCGAGGGTTTCGAACCGGTGACTTCACATAACAGAGTCCCTTAATAGTACACTCTATCATCGATTGTTCTGCACATCAGGGGCAACATTTTCACATTTTTAAATGAAGGGAGATATTTATTAATTTTTCATTAAGCTCGTGGGAACCTTTGGTCAAAAAGGTAAAAAAAAAACAAGCAGTAGTCTAAACGTTCTACATTTTGGAACTTTTCTGATGATATTTTATGTTTAATTTTTCCTGAAATCCGGTTATAAATTTTTAGATCTGCAGATTTGAGTGGCTAAGTCTATATAATATGTGTGCCCCATGGGTTTTTCAACACGCTGAATCCATTTATACATTCAAAAATGCAATTTAAACAACATGAAATTGTGATTTCATCCATATTCATGTCATTGGATTATGGGGAAAAAAGCCAAAACGTAGAATGTTTAGACAACACCAAAAAATAATAACTTTTACCGATTCATCTTACATCCATGAAGTCTTGAAATGAATACTTCGATAAATTTTGAGTTTTGGATAAGTTTATATTTACATATTTGAGATTATTGTTTTGAATTATATATTTCTACATAAAATAAATTCCAAGTTAAATGTATATCATTTTTCTCTCGGAATTACATGATTTGTACAAAGTTTATATAGATAGGTATTTACTTTATGGGACACCAATAACATGCTACATGGAGCTTGTTTGTACTGCTCTATTTCTATGTAGACATTATTCCATTATGAAAAGAAAATTGGGGAAGTTAGTTAATTCTATTAATACATGTAAAATTATATGGATTCATTGGAAACATGGTTGACAAATCACTAGCATGTGCATCCCATTGTAAGGACAAAACAAAAGTTTATCCACTTATGCAAATTCTAGTGAAACTATGCTACCTCTAAATCAAATCTTAATGAGAATAAAGGAGAAGCCAAAAGCTCTTGAAATTATGGGGTAGCTAAGGTTCTCAAAGCGCCATAAATAGAAAAGGCATTTAAATTGAAACCATCAACGAGATGGGTTGAATCATGGGCATCAATGTCCAATTCAATGGGATTCTTTGGCATGTTTGCCTTCATTCACTCGTCGACTTCTCTTTATTCACCCATATTCTCTTCTCCATCAATATAATTTACTTCTAAACCCTAGATTGTTGTGATTTTATCATCATACTTACTTACAAGAGAACCATAATCACAACAACTTCCTAACTGCCTAGTGGACTTTATTTAATGAGGTCTCATTACATTTATTCAATACTAAATACCATAGTGGGCCTTGTTTAATAATAAAAAACATAGTGGACCTAGTCCACCTTACATTGAATGGCCTCCATTATTATTACTCTATTATGGGCCCTTCAGCCACCCATTACACCCCTAGGGAGGATCCCGATAAAAAAAGGCTCCCCACTTGTGGATTTTTAGCTAAAATAGATTAAGTAGTTGAATGTCGTAAGAAAGCTTCACTACATTGAATTTTATTTTCAAAGGAAAAAATTGTGAGATCCCCCACTCTTCCCTGGGATATCCGAATGGAGGGCAGTGCAACCACTAAAATTAGCAACTTGTAATCGTGGGATGGGGAGCCATCTGGTTGAGGGATACATGGGCATCCAAGCAAGGGAGAAAGTTTTATTTTTAGGTTTCCATTGTGAACTAAATGTTGTGAGAAATGCTATGAAGATGGTCATGAAATGAGTCAAGGGAGGATTGGCCATGGAGCCATATGATGAAGGTGTCATCCACAAATCAAAACCAACATTTCCCACCAATTTTATCATAGAAAGTCTCGTAATGATAGATATCATCATTCCTAATCTCACCACCACCCAACTCAAAAATCTGCCATCCAAAAATACCCTTAACTGCAAAGCCATTTGCATCTCTGATCCCCAACATCTTAGCAAATAAATATCCCACCTCACTAATTCCCTCCTAGTCAAATGCTATTCTTTATCCCAAATTAACATAGCCTTCCACTCCGCCCTCTACCCTAATTCCAAGAAACCCCTCCCCAGTTCCCCACCCCAAGCTCTATTTTCACTCCCTTACATTTATGGAATCACATATTATATTTCCAATATCGTAGCCAAAAATAACATCAAACTCTTTTCAAACCTCACAAAACCCTTAAACAATTATTTAGAAGTGTCAAAGACAAAGCTATTCCTCTTCTTTCTCAAGGTGTTTACCAAATTTCTTGCTCTTTTGGTAAATCATACAGTCGCCAAACTAATAGGTCTATCCAAACCCAACCCAAGGAAAATTTAACTGACACTTTTCATAACCACCTTTCTTAATCTACTATAGTTGAGCATTCCCACGACATTTTCTTCGATCAAGCCAAAATTTTAGCATCAACCCCCCATCACTCCTCACGCCTCGTTAAAAAATCCATAGAAATTAAAATACATCCTAACAATTTTAATCGAGAAGACAACTACAAGCTAAGACAATCATACAAACTCAGCATCCATCGCCTTTGTCATTAAATCATCTTGTTTCACCTCTTAACCCTCCCCTAGTTTCATCCTTCATCTTTCATGGTTTCTTTTCTTACATAAATATTATTACTTTCATCTATTCAAAATTTTCTACCCAATCAAATACATCAATCATTTCCCTTTCATTTAGCTCTAATTTATATTTATATTATATTATTAAAATTTAATCAAATTAAAACCTCCTTTAAAATTCACTTTTATTGTTAATAAATTATTCCTATAAATATGATTCTTTGTAATGTCCCAAGCCAGGATAGATGGGAAATATAAGTGTACTACCCAATATTATTATTATTATTCTTTGTGTGATTTTATCAAACAGTTTGTTGGAAGTGCCAAATAGGAGCTTAAACATAGATTATACATCCATTACACATAGAATTGAGCAGATAACAATGACATCTGATTATGGATGGAAGTTCTCCAAAAACCAGTACAATGATAACTAAGTGTTATAATAATAGTTGCATACTACTACTAAGAACACAAGATAATGGTTGCTAGGAAGCATCACAAACTACTACAGAAACACACAATGGAACCTGGAATGATGCCATGATATGGAACCCGAGGCTCTTCAAGCCTTCCTCTACTCTGCTCAGGTGACATTTTCTCTATGGTTGATCCTACAATTGCTTCAAACTCCTTCCCAGCCTCGATCCGATGAGATGTTGCAAACCTCGATTCACAAGGGTCCTCGTGGGACACTTATGGGGTGTCTAGTAGGGCCTTGTGGGATGAACCTAGTTCAACCCGTGGGGATGCCTCCTTTTTCAAGTTTGTGATACCCTCTTGCACATGTGGCCTTGATGAACAACCTCCTCGAAAATTTGTTGTAAACCCCTTCTGCGATCTGATCTGACTTCAAAATTCTCTCCAGAACTAAAACAAACACCACAATGAGCTCCAATGAGGATTTTGGATGAATCCCCCTCTTGACTAGCTAGGGTGGATATTGCACCACTGAAACTAACCTTGCAGTAGAAGGGTTTTGTCTAAAACCCCAACAAAAATGTTGGCTACAAAAGAACTCAATAAGATATCAAAACAATAACATATGACAACGGTGGGATAACGTTTGGAAGGTCGGGGAAACCCTAGCAATTCCTTAATGATACCCTGCATGCACTAACCTTTCTGCAAATGCAACAGTTGCACAATTCATGCTGGTACGACCAGACACCTCACAGCTAAAGGACCAAGATGAGTTCATAGGAGGGGGAGGACCCCCCTCATACAGGAACGTAGCAGCGAACTATAGAGCTAGAACGAGGGCCAAACGGCCCGCCTTTGAGCCGTCGTCGCACCTAAGAGAATACCACATGACCAAAGAGCAGGGATTCAACAAAGAAATGGATGTGGAGCCAAGTACGTCTCATCCAAAGGCATCTCAAGGATGGGAACCAGGGAAATGCATTCCCCAATTGGAAAAACCTCCCAGATATCTCATAAGCTCAACTAGGGTAGGAGAACACACTCAGTTCATGAGAGAGCACGCTCTAATAGGCAAGTGCCTGGGTCCTTGGCCTTTAGAATGAGACCTTTTAAGATGGATCAAAGACCGGTGGAACCCTAAGGGAGACTACGAAGTTCAGCTCAGCTCCGAAGGGTTCTTCACGATTATCCTTTACAACGTGGAAGACAAGGATAGAATATTTGACAATGGGCCATACTTCTACAACTCAGCAGGGCTATTCCTTCGATTCTGGACAAACCGCTTCATCCCAGAAAAGGAAGATTTTACAATGGCCCTGGTATGGATCAGGCTCTATTCCTTGCCGCGGGAATTCTGGTTGGAGGAAATACTAATGGGTATAGGGAACACTATGGAACGATATGTTAAATATTCAAAAGCCACAAAGCAAAGAAAATACACCTCTTATGCCAGGATCTGTGTCTACATGGACATCTCAAAAGCTCTACCAGGCTCAGTAACCTTGGAGTATCAGGATGAAGACTGGAACCAAACAATAGACTATGAGCATATTCCATTCCGCTACAGGAAATGTCATGAGCACAACCACCTCTTTCAGGACTGCCCCTTGAATGCCAAGATCCACAAAGCTGGAGAGGGTAAGCAAAAATACGGCTTCACCGTAGTCATAGGTCAGAAATGAAACCCGCCTCGGAAGCAGAATCAAGACAACACTCCAAAAATAACCACCAAGAACTCATACGACATTCTTAACCAGCTACCAGGAGAAGAAGAGGTTCAAGATCCGCACAAAATGAACAGTCGGGAGAAAGAAAAAGGTAAAGCCTCGCACCAATATAACAAAGGCAAAGAAGATCATCCAGGGGACAAGCCGAATGAAAATGGAGATACTCTCATGCAATTAGATGAGAAAGATCTGGCGGACATAGACCTTGAAAAACTAGAGGAAGCCCTCAACCAGAAGGATCTGTACACAATTCATGTGGAACAACTCAGAAAGGTTCACAAGGTGCTCATAGACTCCACTGCAGGTTCCACATCGCGAATAGGTATATCCTTAGACCCAACCACAAAATCAAAACGCACGCCCCAGGAAAATAAAAGATGGGGACGCAAATCAGTCCAGCAGCTTATCAAGGAAGTAGGGAACTTTATGCTCAACTCGGGCTAGGTTCAACGACTCTCGGAGGGATACCTCCATCCAACTTCCAACTCATCATGATGAAGATCATAACTTGGAACATTAGAGGACTCAATGGAAGATCCAAGTAGAGGACTCTTCGAGACTGCATATGCGTTGAGAATCTGGATGTTCTCCTTTTGCAGGAGACAAAATGTGTTGGAGAAGAAGCAAATCTCATCATTCGACATTGTTGGGGAGCTTGCGACTCCCTTCACACCGACTCCAATGGGGTGGTAGGTGGTATGGAAATCTTATGGAACGTCGCAACAATCATCATAGATAATCCCTTCTCCATGGTAGGCATGATCACGGCTCACTTCAAATTCATAGGATCTACCAAAGAAGGCAAGATCACAAATTCTTATGGACCTCAGAGCACACAGGACAAAGATAACTTCTCGAAACGAATAAATGATATCCAATCACTGTTGAACTTACCTAACTGGCTGCTAGGAGGTGACTTCAACATGATCCTAACATTGGAGGAGAAAAATGGGGGAACCAAATGACTTGATCAAGATAGCGGTAAGTTTCAAGCCCTTATAGACCAACTAAATCTAGTAGACATAGACACCAGGAACGATATTTTCACATTGTCCAACCGTAGATATGGACACCATCAGGTAGCTTGCCGGCTAGATCGCTTCCTCATATCAGAAGCTATAATGTTGGAAGATCTTTCCATTGAGGAAAATATTCTACCGAAAGCAGGCTCGGACCGCTGGTTCGTCTCGCTCTGTTTGGATGCAGGATCGGCAGCCAAACTCAAACCCTTTAGATTTGAGAAATTTTGGCTATCCCACCCTAACTTCCATCAGCTCTCAACTTCCTGGTGGAAGCAAGTAGAAATAGAACACAATATCTGCATGTACAAATTCCAACAGCGGCTCAAAAATTTAAAGACACATCTAAAGCACTGGAACAAAACTGCTTTTGGGAACATCCTTCAAAGAATGCAAGAAAATGTGACGATATTGGAAACCCTGCAAAAGAAATTCATATCAAGAATCAGAACTACAGACTTAATGAAGGAAGAAGAGGAGCTTAAGACGGAATTGGAAGAAAGAAAGAAACAGTAGGAAATACTCTGGCGTCAAAAATTCAGGGTACAATGGCTCAAAGAGGGTGAGAAGAAAACCAAATTATTTCACCAATCGATGATGCATCATAGATACATCAATAGAATAACTCAGTTGGAGGAAAGTCAGGGCAATCCCATCAAAGAGCACAATAGAATTTTTGAGGAACTAACCAACTGCTACAAAGACCTCCTAATAGAAACCATCAATTACAGAACGCCAGCAATCGAAAAAATCACCACGCACATACCTTCCCTAATAACTCTGGAATAGAATGAAGCCCTAATGAGGCCCATCACTCAAGAGGAAGTCGATCAAGCTGTCAAGGAAATACCCCCAGAAAAAGCACCTGGCCCAGATGGATTCACATCGGACTTATTCCATTATTGTTGGGCAATGATCAGAGAAGAAGTCTGGCAAGTGGTGGAGGAATTTAGAACCTTGGGACAAGTCCTCTCAGCCTTCAATTCCACCTTCCTCATGCTCATTCTAAAGGAAGAGAGGGTCACACACCCCAAATAGTACAGATCGATCACTCTTTGTAATGTCATCTACAAAATCATCACAAAGGTCATAGCCAGGCATCTCAAACCAATTCTGCCTTTTGTTATCTCCAAAGAGAAAGTAGGCTACATAGAAGGCAGGAAAATCATGGACATCGTCATCCTCGTGCATGAGGTTATCCACTCGTTGAATACGATAAAGACCCCAGGTATTCTCATCAAAATTGACCTCTTTAAATCTTTTGAAAGAATCAGTTGGAAGTACATGTGCTCCCTCCTAGAAGCTTTCATATTCGACAATAACTGGGTAGATTGGATCATGAGGATCACTTCCTCAACCTTCTTCTTTATCCTAGTCAATGACGTGCCCTCCCAGCCCTTCTCTCCCACCAGAGGAATCTGTCAAAGAGACCCCCTCTCCCCCTTCCTCTTTGTTTTAATGGCAGAAGGACTGGGTCGCTACCTTAAAGCCTATGTTCTGGAAGGCTCCCTTAAAGGCCTTCCTTTGCATAATATTCAGCCATCCCCCTCGCAAAAACAGTTTGTTGATGACACCCTCCTGTTGAACACTCTGACAGCTCAAGAAGCCATTAAACTCAATTCTATCGTCACTAATTTTGTTGATGCTTCGGGAATGGCCCTAAACCTTGAAAACTCTAAGATCTACTTTTTCAATACCCCGATGGCCATCCAAAACCATATCTCTCACCTCCTGGGTATTCCCAAGAGCTCCCTTCCATCCAATTATCTATGCATCCCTCTCACAGGAGCGCCTGCAGGAAACATCTCCTCAGACAGTCTGCTAATCTCCATCTCTAATAGACTCAACAACTGGACCTTCAGACCTCTCAATATCGCAGCTAGGTTGGTGCTCCTAAAGTATGTTCTTCAAGCCTTGCCAACCTACCTTTTCACGGACTTAGCAGCACCACAGTCTATCATCTGAGCCATCGGGAACATTCAGCGCAGCTTCTTATGGCATGGGCATCACCCTAATAAGAAGTGGGCTCTAGTTGGCTGGGACAAGACATGAAAAACTAAATATTTGGGTGGACTAGGGCTTAGGGACCCAGGGAAACTGAATCAAGTCATGGGGGAAAAAATGTGGTGTTGATGGCTCAAGCACCCCACAGAACTCTGGGCACAAATCTGGAAAACCAAATATGCTTATGCCACTCGAGAAGAGCAGCTAATCAGATTCAACGATCAAATCCAGGGATCCAGTATATGGAACATGGCCTAGCTCAATAAAAAACTAATACAGAAGCATGATTTTTGGGAGATCAGAGATGGGGAACATGCACTATTTTGGAAAGACTCTTGGCAACAACAACCACCTTTAGCCACCCTTGAAGAACTCACCCCCCAACGTCAATCACTACAACCTGAAAACTTTAGATGGGTAAAAGATCTTTGAAGAACGTTAGATAGGCACCGGCCATGGCGCACTTGGAAAACTAATCCACATGAACTTAAACTCCCAAGAGATATGGATCTACAGTCCTGGTTAGCTTGCGCAAAACAACAGAAAATATCCATCAGGGAAGGCCCATACATTCTCAGATGGGGGCACTCCACAACTGGAAATTTTTCGGTCAAATAATCTTACTACTTACAGGAGAACTATCAGTATCAGGCCAAGGAGAGCATATGGGGTAAGATCTAGAACTCAAAACTATAGCCTAAAGTGTCCATCTTCCTATGGCTCACAGTTCAAAACTTCATCCTCACTTGGGACAATCTCAAAAAACAAGGTTTCATAGGTCCCTCCATCTGCACCCTATGTCAACAATGGGAAGAAATGATGGAGCACCTCTTCAACCAATGCCACTATAATGAGACAATTTGGGATTTGAAGACTCAAATAATGTGTCGCTCCAACAGAAACAGGACCAGCATCATCGGCACTGTGGAAAACTGGGACTAGATCTTCTATCAGAACCCAATTTTGGATCGCATCTAGTGGCTCCTACAGCGCTTCATCTTATGGAAAATATGGAAGGAAAGAAACAAAAGAATCTTCTGATCAAATTCCTCCACCCAACCTCAACATGGGAAAGAATCATGAATTTGATTCGGGAAACAATCAAAAGCGAGCAATGGTCCCAAGAGGACTTAAAGTGCAGTATGAGCGAAAGGTGCATCCTTCAAAACTGGCAACTCAATCTTACTGACACAATCTAGAGCCATGTGGCCAACCAGTCAACTAGTAGCCCAAGCACCTGGTCCCCCCCACCAATAGGCTTCATCAAAATAAATTTTGATGGCGCATAAAAAGGGAATCTGGGCCCGGCAGGCTTTGGGGCAGTTCTCACGAACTCAGAAACAGAAATTCTCCACTTTGCAACGGGCTATCTGGGTTTCAATACAAACAATGTTGTTGAACTCTGGAGCCTACTAAGAGGAATTAAGACAGCAACAAACCACCAACTCAACAAGATCATAGTGGAGGGGGATTCTCAGATCATCATACAGCTCATAACCAAAATTCTTCACGGAGAGCACCCCCTGGAAGTCTCACCTAGTTGGAGACTTTCTAGACTCCTGGAGGATTTTAGTTCCCACTTACAGCCCAACATCACCATCATCCCCTCACACATGAAAAGGGTGGAAAACAAAGTAGTTGATTGTCTGGAAAATGAAGGAGTGGCTTCCACGACAGAGTTGATTCATTTGTTTGCAAAAACCTCACCCGATCCAAACTCTCAGACCGGTGCTTGGACCTAGCCAGGAATGATTATCCAAACCCTGATGGGGTGCCACGCAACATAGAGCGGCCACGTAGTACAGGCCAGAGCCCAGCCATAAATATGGTAGGTTGGCTCCCCTCCCCTCACCATTAAATGGGAGATCACCATTACTGCCCGTCAAGAGGTGAAGGACTACTCCCTTGCGCGAGAAAAATGACGACCATGGGATTCAGTGGATGGGAGATGTTGGTGGCAGGAGTCATGTCGATCCTTTGGGTTCTTATCTGGCAACGTAGAGATCTGAGCCATTCCACCCTGGCTTCTCACAAGATCGATAGATCTGAGTTCTAGTGTAGCTACCAGAGGTTTTCCAACATGCTCATGCTAAGAATTATCACCCTCCATTGCTCCTACATGCCAAGGGAAAGAGGCAGGCCGCATCGCAACCCTACCTAGCATAGCTTCGTCGCACGATAGAGGAGGAGTCAATAGTTAGAGCAGGCATTATCCATAGCCCGCACTCAGCGCAGGGAGAAGGTTAGGACGCCTCCAATGGTGTATGTGGAGGAGGTGATTCCAGATGAACCGATTTAGGTCCCTCTGAAATCCCTCCTCTTCACTGTGCCAGATAATTGGTTGCCACCCAACCAATTTTTGGCAGGAGCTAGTGCACCAGACACATACAGTCCTGTGCAAAAGGCAAAGGATGCTTATGCTTGCATCGTTGAGGAGGAATTCCCCGCGTAATTCCTCCACCTTGACCCCAACGACGCCATGCTTCCAGGTGATTCCAAAATTTCAAGCGCGGTAGAGGAAGTCGAGGAGCTCGGGACGGAGGAGAATTTAGGGACAATGAAAGACAAGGAAGGAGCATAGGATGTTACAGGCGAGGAAGTCGGTGGTATGGAGGTGGAGGGTGGCCTGATCCTAGCCCCACCACCTATTACGACAATCCTGGAACCATGGCAAGACCCCCGACCATTCTTCCACCCAGAGCAACTAGTGCTGGTGTTCAAGCTTCGAAGCCAACTGGCAGATCAAATCCACCGCGACATCCTCATGTACCAACGTATCGACATGGTATATGAGGCATACTAAAATGCACTTGCTGGCCAGAAATGCCCAATGTGTGCGAGGCCTTTTGTGTAGCAAACTCGAAATGGGCCTCTCAGCGGCGACCTCGGTGATGCAACCTCCGATGCTAATGGGTAATTCTACGGATTGGAGTTCAATCTGGCTCCTTGCACTACTTCAACACAATTTCAATTTCATGCTTAGATGATTGTTTAATTTCCAGTTCAATGTCCAATTTTACTTCCAGTTTAGTTTTCATGGTTTCTCTGAGCAGTGGTGTAAAGACTTAAGTCCGCAACCTGTCCTGGTTTCCTTTTGGCAGGGTAGATGGTGGACCACCAATTTTGACATGGACATCACAGTCTGTCATCTGTCCCGGTTTCTGCTAACTAGGTGGAACAGTTGGGAGACTGCGGCTATGTGCTTTTTTGTATTTGAAAAGTTTTAATAGGATTTTCCCCTTTTTATTCACAAAAAAAAAAAAAAAAGATATCAAAAAATAATGCCAAGGGGAAGGGTTGCTTCTCTATTTATCCTTCCTTTGGATCTTCTAGATCTTTCCCCCATTTTGACCAAATAAAATATTCACTTTATTTTCCCTCCAATCCCATTTTATATAATTGTTTATTTCATTTAGTGTCACTTTTAGGGTTTGACAATATTTTAACCTAGTGACACCTCCTTCACTCCCTTTTTCCTTCTTGACTACAGCCTACGGGAGCTGTATAGGATATTGAGTCATCCTGATTGCTTGGAAGGGGACATTACATTCTTAGTACCTGTCATTTTTATTTTTGTGTGTAATTCTAAGTTTACGTTTTCCTCCTTGATTTTAAACTTCTCCATTTTTATTATTCTTCTTATTTTTCACCCTATCTTAAATTTGTCGTACTTTGTTTCGTATTATTATTCTATAATAATTTGGTTTTTTTTAATTATAATTATCATTAATATTATATTTCTTTATTTATGATTATTTTAATCTAACATAATTCTATCAATTTAAGTTTCCATTATTATAATTAATTTTATATAATAACATAAATTTTTTTTGTAACAAGGAGTTTGTATTACCTCACATATCTGAAAATATACATACCATCATAGAACAGTCGACAAGGTTGCCTATAAAGGAAACCAACCTGTTGTTGCCTAAGTTTTCGTCTAAAATTTCCCCACAGTGTCCTCAAATGATCTAAGGCCAAAAAATATAGACTGTGCATATTGATTACATGTATAATCCAGAAAATTATTCTAACATTGGCAAACATTTTTCCATGAGGCACAAAACTATTAACCATAACAACAATATTATTATTCAATACAGGAACCTGCTCATGAATATGTCATGTTGGAGTCATCGAAGATAATGGAATTGGATGCCCAGCAATGTCGTGTCTGCGCACTATTGGTCGGAGCCGAATTCGAATAGTTGATGTTGACATGATGAGCTACAATCCACGAGAGGTGTTGGTGCACTTGCTCCAGACTGAATTTCAAGTCGTAGCGCTTCACATATCAAAAATTAGATTTAACAGGTCTTTTGAGGGAGGAAGACATGACTAGATCTCGTGGTAAAAGTTGGGCCTTGTGGAAGAGGGTAAATTCGGAGGAGGGAAACCCAGGAAGAACATGCTAGAAGGTGATATATGGAAGTCATGCACAAGGGGAGAAACCAAGGGATGTGAAGGGAGAGGGAAGGCGGGAACTGGTGGTGCCAAGTCGCCCATCTCTTCTTCAATGAAACAGCTCCAATGAGTGCTTGGGTTCCACGAATAAGAATCCTTGTTCTAGCGCAGAGACAAGGATGAGCCATCAACAGAGCCCCTGCCATCAACAGAACCCCTACCACCATCAACAGAAAGGAATGTATTGCAGCATCATACTCATACTCTCGGCCACCTGAAGGTCGATCTTCTCACACGCACATCAAATGGATTGTGGCCTCTACGAACAAGCGAGTCTAGTGAGGATCATTTAATCCCGGAGGAGGTTGCTACCAGATAGCTCGTAATCCCCTCCCCATGGGTCTCCACTTTTCTAAGTTATCACCCCATCCGAGAGTTTTATAATAACATAATTATTTTTATATTAATTTTGATTTAATTTTTTTTATTCATTATCGTTATTAAATTTTTTAACATTTCTAAACTCCAACATAATTGATATCCATAAAATCTAATTACAATACGTAAAACTTTCATTGTGATATATAAAAATCTCATTATATTTAATTACTAAAAATTCAAAATAAATTATTTTAAACACCGTGTAGGCACATTGCACTATTTGGAATATATCACATCTCAAGATAAAGTATGGAAGTAAGAAATAATCCAACACATATGTGTGAAAAAAAAAATCTAATACCATCTAATCAAGATAAAGTATGGAAGTAAGAAATACTCCAACACATATGTGTGAAAAAAAAAATTCTAATACCATCTAATTAAGTATTGATTTGGATGGTATTAGAATTTTTTTTTTCTAATACCATCCAAATCAATACTTGATTAGATGGTATTAGAAGTATAAGTCTCGTGAGACAGCTCAGACGGTAAGACAAGCGTACCTTTCTCCAAGAGATGGGAGGAGGTCTTGTGATCGAACCTTG
>JASDQU010106678.1:73021-88793 GCA_032191745.1 Picea mariana | reverse complement strand
TAAATTCCATATTACGACCTTGAAACAAAGCAGACAACAATGGCCCCAATCAAGCAAGACATACTAAGGTTTAGAGGAAATTTCCAACGATTCATTTGAGGAAGTGAGAGCCAAGCTTTAGGTATATTTTTAGAGTTTTATAGCTCAAATGCAATCTGATTTTAAAGTATTTTTTTCTAACAAATTCAGAGTGCATTTAGTTATACTAAGTTTCATTGTTCAACATGTATTTCCCAACTAACTTGGCAGGGACTGCGTTGCCATGCAACCCTTGTTATTAATATTATATTTCTTTCCTTATAATCATTTTAATATATCAGACTTTATTTACAACCATCTAAATTTTCATTAACATAATTTATTTATTATAACAAAATAATTATTTATTATATTCTTATGACTTAATTGATTTTTTATATTCATTTGTAATTAAGTTTTGGACGTTGCTCAACTTCAATATAATTTAAAATCCCATAAAATCTTATTTCAAATATGTACAAATCTCATTGCACATATATTTAATTATCAAAAATAAGTTATTTTAAACACCTTGCAGTTTTTCTGGCACAACGCATTGTTTTCAATACATCACATCTCAAGATGAAGTATGGAAGTAAGAAATAGTCCTAACACAAGGAAATCTAATGCCATGTAATTACGTATGTGTTCCATTGAAATTAGTTCCATGGTAAGTGCCACTGTTGTAGGCATTGATTGTTCTTATGGATAAGTTTTTCTTTTTTGGGAAAATGGCAACAAATAGGTTATGAATGAAACAATTATGAATGAGACAAGTAGGTTTTGGATGTAATTTTTTTTTGAGTTCTGAGTTGGTACAATCACTTTTTTGTTAGAATAGGTAAAAGTTACATATATTTTGAAAAGTAGTTCTTAGAATGGATTGATGTTTATTTGTGGTGAAAATAATAATGAACTATTTTTTAATAGCGTTTAGTTCATCAATATGTAAAAAATTATATATCATAATAAAATTGTGTTAATTTTTTTTTTGAAAAAAAGGTTATGAATGAAACACACATTAGATCATTTATATATATATGAAAATTGAGTAAAATTCAACTGTTTTTAATAATATTTCTCAAAATCCTAAAAGAAAATTTAATAAACACCCAAATCTTTTTTGAATAACATAAACAATTTTTCAATCACATAAAACATTTGGGAAAGGAAAATTATAATGGAGTAAAGTAACTATTGATATGAAACGATATTATTTACATAAAATAATGATATATCATTTTCTTCACAATATGTCAACTTAAAGGGTCCACAGAATATGGTAGGGAGCACCAACTCTATAATATATTTCTTTTACAACAATCAATTTGAATTCCATTTTACTAAAAGATTTATTGGATTTTCTATATTTCAAATTATTCCAAATTAAAATGTAAATATATTATTTTTTAATATTTCATTATTATATTAAATAATTATTTAAATAATATATATATTTTAGAAAATTTATTATCAATTTAGTTGTTAATTAATATCCAAACATTATTCTCTCGGGGGGCAGCTCAATTGGCAAGTGCCGTGAAAATGAAGTTTCATGAGGTTTCGAGTTCAACTCTCCTCGACTTACCTTGTGTGCCGCGTAAGGGGCATCATGGGCACACCTGGAGGTTATAGTGACATCGTGGTATCGTGGGCACCCACGTGGGCACACCTGGACACGGCCACGTCGGCCACGTGAATCGTGACATCGTGGGCACACCTGGACACGGCCACGTGTAACGCGAGCACGTGCCCAACTAGTTGTTGATTCCTCCAGACATAAAAAAAAAAAAAAATAATAAATAAAAAAATATCCAAACATTATTATATTAAAGAATTAGTTAAATAATATAAAAGTTTTTTAAGATGGTAAATTTATTATAAATTAATTGTTAATTGGTATTGAGGATAATTATCATTGTTTATTATTTGTGAATGTGGATTCACTTATTACTATCATTCAAGGAAAATCTTATCACCTTAAATTGTTTGCTAGTGATTCATAAGAGGTTAGACTTTCACTTTGCCAAATACCTTTGGATATTGATGAATTCTTAGTTAATTAAAAGTAGTTTTAGGTCTTACTCTAAAATCAAATTGTAGTTTCAACCTAAATAATATTCATAAGAAAGTCAATATCCCTTGTGGTCATCATTGAGGCTACCTTCAATGGAATCATGTGTTTTTTAGTAACATCTAGTCTTAAGGGTCTAGGTGGTTTGATGAGATGATTGTGAGGTAGGTCTTGCACTCTCCTCACTTGGGTTAGAATCGGTGATGAGACTCTGGCCCTTTGTGATAATGCTATAAGGGTAGATGCCCCTAGGAGTGGGACCCCCTTCCAAGTGTGTCTCTAAGTTTCGGTCCTTGTAAAGTCTCAGATTACTTGCTAGGTATTGACTTGTGAATTCTTGGCACTAGTATATGAGTTACCCAAATAATTCTTATAGATTTAAAAAAACATTTAACCTTAATCCCATACATAAAACCAAATACTACTCTAAAAAATAAAATCATAACAATATTTATAAAATATACAAATATTTTACAAAAATATATTTATAAATTCAAAATAATTATAAATATTTTTTATAATTTTATAAATTAATATTACTATTTATCTTAACATAAAAAATTTAATTAATTATACATTAAAAAGAGAAATGTTTACCCCATATATATATATATATATATATATATATATATATATATATATATATATATATATATATATATATATATATATATATATATATATATATCGCGTGGCAATGGATAAAATACAAGTGAAGAGCGCAATCAATGGGACCTCTTAGAGTGTGCCCTTTGAACTTTTCCATAAACCAAATATTTTATTGATCTTCAAATTGTTTTTAGTCAAAAAGGGATTTTTTAAAAGGTATAGCCATTGATGAGCTTTTAAGGTTGCAAGTTTGATAAGGTTGGGAATTGGTTAGTTTACACTCTCATAATTTACATGCCCATCAACAATTTAGTTTGAATGTCTTTTCAACTACTTTGTCCATTGGTGTAGGTGTGTATGGCCATGTCATGTTGCTTTGTTGTTTTAATTCAATTTTATTTTAATATATGTTTCTTTAATGGGTTGGGTAAGATAAGATGATGGGTTAAATTTAACTGTTATTTATGTAATTGTTATATACAAGTAGCTTTAATTTCAATATGTCATTATTTTTTTGATATTTAAGTTAAGAATTACACACATTTTTGGAACAACATGAGATAATGAGGCTTATTGATTTTCTCAATGACTTTGAGCAATTTTATAACCATCTCATGTTATTTAAAGCAAAGCTCCACATGCTTATATATATATGTGTGTATGTGGTTCTCATGTAATTTAGAGGTATTGGGGGTTTACATGATGTTATGTATATTCGTCTCCACAATTCCTCTCTCATCGTTGATATGTCATCCTCAATTGAACGATCCACATTTGATTCTTCATTAATTTTAATGGGTACCATAAATTTTGATGGGTATTCTTGTGTACATTCACATAGTCTTACCTAATACATTTATGAATTAGAATGTAGTTTAATTGATTTTTTTTTCTTAATTAATTATGGTTGGTGTCGACTTAGAGTGTGTGGCCTATACTAATTTTATTAATGATCCATGAATGTATGATGGAAGGAGGTATTATTAAGGTTGCATTGTTTTATCGAGACTCTAGGAGGGAGCCTACTGTGCACATGAAGAGAAGGAAGGATGAATGACAATGTAAAGAATTGATCATCAAACCTCCACTTATTGAACTTGTAGTCAATGATAAGTTGGAATATAATGTTTTCTTAATGTTTGGTACGTGTGATAATAGCTCTTTTGAAGTTTTATTCTCTTACACACTTTGAATTTGATCTTCATTTCCTTGCAGTCTATCATGCTCCATGTATTGAACTTGGGTTAGTAAGTTGAAATATGATGTTTTTTGTGTTTTTTATTAAATATTTTTCATATCTAAAAATAGCTATCAAATTGATATCTAATTCACTTAAATTATGTAATAGGTAATGCACCTTTTTAGGGACCATGGATACACAAACCATTTAAAACTATATTTTTCTTTTTGCTCATTTATACAATTAAGAAAATTTTATTTTTCTTTTCATTTTTTTGTTTAACTTTTCACTAGAATATGGTCTACTCGACCTCCTTTGTGCTTTGTTTCATTTTGTCTAGGCAAAACCAATTTTTCAAACACATCCTTGCTTTATGTATTCAACTTGGGCTTCAAGTGTCTTAAGTTTTGGGCATTGAATACAATCTCATGATCTCATTTCATCTTTGTGCATAACATTAAACCTTATCCTATACAATATATTAATTCCTTACTAGAAATTGCATTTGGTTTTATAGTTTGGTGTTGATGTGGTTTGATATGGCATTTTAAAGAAGAGAACATTTCTCTTATCTTTAAAAATAAATTATTTTAAGTAGGTGATATTAAGAATCAATGCTCTAATATAAAATAATTAATTTATTATATAAAAGTGATTTTTATTGAATTACTTTTTTTCCACATAAAATTTCATTTTATATTTTATTGAATTACTTATTATACCTCCGATAGGCATGGTATATAGTATTGAGTTAGGTTTGACTTTTCTATTAGTTCATGGTTGACCATAAAATATACACCCATTTATCCAAAGTTTAAAAAAATAATGATTAATTTTAAATTTTAAATCTAATTTATCTGATATCTTATTGGCCAAAAACTTTGAAGTCTTATTGTTGCCTTCACTTCTCCCAATGTTGTTGTAATAAATATTTATTATTTTTTATATTACTATCAAAAGTTGGGGCCCATATTTTGTACTAAAAAAATTCAATAGGGCTCATAAGACTTATGGCTAGCAAACGCCGCAAGTATTGGGCATGCCAATGCCATGGGTACTTGTTTTATTAGGATTATGTAAGTGTTATAACAATTTATTGATGATGATGCATATTATTATACCTACCGATAGGCATGGTATATAGTGTTGAGTTAGGTTTGACTTTCTATTAGTTTATGGTTGACCATAAAATATACACCCCTTTATCTAAAGTTTAAAAAAATAATGATTAATTTTATATTTTAAATCTCATTTATCTCATATCTTATTGGCCAAAAACTTTCAAGTCTTATTGCTGCCTTCACTTCCCCCAATGTTATTGTAATAAATATTTCTGCCATCTAGTCATTTCATGCCTATTCCTTGTCTCCCTATCTTCTTAAACAATACTTTCATTATTATATTCGGCAGGTATATGCTACCTAGTGGCCTTGTTTATATAGGTTCGTTTTAGCTTATTGAATCTTAAGCAAATTGATAAGGAATTAATTGATTTGTTTTAACATTTTGTTTTTATGATAGATAAGGTTGGAGAGAAACTTTCCCTAATTTATTTGGTTTCCATGAGTTAACAAACTATGAAGATAGATAATACTACAAATATTTTGAGCATTATAAGATAAAATGTATTTCACCATCCAATTTCATAGTATCCAAAAGATTGCATATTATTTCTTCCAAGGGTATTTTAGGTTTTGTCCAGTGCCCAATTTCACTATGAAGACTATGAGAGGTCATTCTTATACTTTCACTCCACCCAATCATCTCTCAACCCTGATCCAACATCACCATCATTAACATTGTCTACCAATATGAAGATCCCTTAACTTGTGTGACATATTCTCCCACCTATAAGCCATCTCCCAATGAAGTTCTCATAGGCTTCTCATCTTCAACATAATTGTAATGGATGCAAAGAGACTTGTGTTTATGGTAGAGATGAGCTAAAAGGATTTCTCGTGGCTTTATGCATGTAACGAAGGTGGATAAGGCCTCATTTAAACAACTTATAGTAGTCATACACAAGTGTTCATGCGTTGGTTTTAATAAGCATTCAAAACTTGACAATCCATCATGAACACATGGGATAAACACATTATGTTTACTACGATGAGGAGGAAAATGTAAAAGTCGCCTAATAAACATGAAAACGCTTATCACCACCTCAGAGTTCTATACAATTTGAATTCAGAACCACCACATATTATTGAAAATAAGATACATGACTTCACAATGAACTCCTACTTCAATTACAAAACTCTACTATAATCTTCATTCTTCCTAAGAAAATACAAACTCTTTCTTATCTAGTCTACATTTACTATTATATTCCCCAATTCCATTAGCTTCATTGTTTCCTTCAACCCATTTCAAAGATATATATTCCCCAATTCCATTAGCTTCATTGTTTCCTTCAACCCATTTCAAAGATATACTAATGTAATGAATCTTTTTTATAACTATAATATTATAAAACCAATATGCATTTAAAAAAAATTAAATATGATTTTAACTTGAAAACTAAAATGGAGAGAGCCAATAAAAAAATAAAAGTGATTTTAACTTCCAAACAAAAATGGAGGGAGGTAGTTTGTCATCATCAATATTTTTCACAAGATACCTAAATATGAGTGGTGTTTTTTAACCTCATTACAAGTCTGGCAACCCCATGTGATGAGATAGAGTACTCACATTCATTGTTGATGGCAACCCATCATGGCACCTAACCTTTCACGTGATGATGATATGATGGATATATGATACTATGACGTAAGCAAAAATTCAATTAATCAATAGATTTTATATTGAAATATTAGTTTAATATTTAATAATAATAATTTTATATTAAAATATTAGTTTAAAATTTAATAATAAAATAATAATTTTATATTGAAATATTAATTTAAAATTTAATAATAATAATTTTATATTAAAATATTAGTTTAAAATTTAATAATAATAATTATTATTTTAAAAATAAATTTTAATTAATAAAAAATAATTTTTTTTATAGCTAAAAATTTATTACATTTAATAGCTTTTCAAGTTACTACAATTATCGATGATGAGCATTTGCACATTTTTCAATGGAAGGTGTTATAACTGGACCTCGTTCGATATTCAATAATTGTGTAATAAGCTTAAAGGAACTACACAATGGGAGTACTCCCTCTTTTGTATAGTTCTAGATGCTAGTGAAAGTCTTGAAATGAGTACTTCTAAATTGTCTTGAAATTAGAGTTTTGGATAAGTTTATGTTTATAAATTTGAGATAAATATTTGAATTGTATATTTTGTCAAAATTAAGTTTATTTTGTTTTTGGAGTTATATGATTCATACATTGTTATAGGCCTCTATTTTATGGGATATTAATCAAAATAATGTTGATACACCACATGGAACTTATCTATAATGTTTTATAGATGTTATTCCATTATCACATAGTTTTTTCTGTAAGTTAACTAATTATATTAATACATGTAAAGATAATATAGATCTACGAGAAATAAGGTCGTCAAATCACTAACATGCTTCCCATTGTAAGGACAAAACACGAGTTTATTAACTTACCTAGAGTCTAGGTGCAAATATGCTACTTATAAATCAAGTCTTAATAATAAGAAAAAACGAGCTAGATAATCTTGAAATTCTGGGGTAGCTAAGAGCCTCAAAGGGCCAAAAAACAACAACACATAAATAGAAACCATCAATGAGATGGGCTCAATCTCAGGCATCAATGTCCAACTGAATGAGATTCTTTGGCGTGCTTGCCTCATTCACTCCCCAACTTCTGTTTCTTCACCCATATGCTCTTCTCCATCAACATAATATGCTTTTGAACCCCAGATCATTGTGATTAGAGCATCAAACTTACTATCCAATCATTTAGATTTTGTAGTTTGGTACCCACCACGACCTTCGTTTTTTCAATACAACAAGCCACCAAATATTTGAATCCCTCCCTCGAGAGTGCCTAGGGTCTTGTATTATCTCTCAAACTTCCTCATTAGTGACACGATCTAACATTTGTCTTCTCTTCTCTTTCATCCTAATCTCTCAATTCTCCATAGTTTACTTCGTAGTTTTTTATGACAAAGTTGATAACAGTTCCTCACAACCCTCACCTTAGAGGTTTTGTCTTTCCTCTATACATTTGGATGCCTTGTTTCTTGGCCTTTCTACCTTTGGTTGGTCGATCTTTAGGCCTTTTTTTTCCTTTGCTTGTCCCATTATCGGGGACCTCATGTGTTTGGGATGTTAGAGGAGTATAGTCCATGCCCCCTTCCCAATATTCCATATGCAATAAGATAGATCCTTTAAACCAATATTTATAGAGTAGCAGGTAAAACAGGTCTCGAAGATGGATGCCTTCCTATGCAGAGTGTTGTTTGGTGAATAAGCATTTGAATGAATCGAGCCTTCTAATTCAAGCATCCCAACCATTACAAGCCATGATGAGAGGTCATCCATAATGTCGAGAGTAGTTGAATGGTGTTGTT
Source organism: Picea mariana (assembly GCA_032191745.1). NCBI lineage: Eukaryota > Viridiplantae > Streptophyta > Pinopsida > Pinales > Pinaceae > Picea > Picea mariana. Next base: position 80,412 of record JASDQU010106678.1, on the reverse strand, counting down.
CAATTGCAAGTGCAAACCTTGTTCAACTATGTTAATGATTGCCTAGCTCAATGCCTGTATCATTAGCCATGTTGCATTGATTTGTTGCCATGTGCTAGTTGTTGCCGAATGTGTCCCTAACACCCCATCTAAGGCATTGCCACATAGATATTATACACATGGTGACGTCAATATAGGAACATTATTGCTCAAGCACAACTTCAACCTCAAATAAATGATATTTGTCCACATCTTTGCATTTTTATGACCATAATTGAGAGAAAAATTTAATTAAAGTTAGTGGAAGATATAATTGAAAGTCAAGGACATTTTTAATTGTGTTTATCATTAAAATATGTGTAAAATAATCAAAGGAGGTTTGTTAGGTTGGTGAAAGTAGGGTACTATCATTGTCCCCACCAAGGTTCAAATTTCCATAGCATCGTCATTATCCCTACCAAGGTTCATGCTTGTGGTAGGTGTATTCTTGTGATTACACTTGAAGAAAAGTGCAAATCCTAAGCAACTTTGTTGAAATAGACTCTCCACTTGTGGCTTTTTATTGAAAAGAGATTAAGTAGTTGAGTGTGGTAAGCAAGCTTCACTACTTTGATTTTTTTTCAAAGGAAAATCGAGTGGGATCCTCCACTCTTCCTTGGAATATTCGGATGGAGGGTAGCGCGACCACTAGTAACATGGCGAGACTTAGCTACACTAGAACCAAAAACCTCACAATGAACTCCATCTTGAAACTTAGTGGGATCCCCCACTCTTCCTTGGAATATCAAGATGGAGGGCAACGCGACCACTAACCATTGGTAACCCAACGAGACTTAGTTACACTAGAACTAGGGACCTCACAACAAACTCTATCTTGAAATATTGCATTCAAACCAATCAAGCTAACCCACTGGGCTTTCACTCCATTAAATATTATTCCATATACATACAAAATATGCAAAATATTCTAGAAGACACGATTGTGGTTTAGTGGTTGGAATGCAACCTTTTGTGTATGAGGGAAGGTGTTTAACCTCCCCTAATTGGTTTCTCTTCACCATATAAAAGTTGAACACATGTTCAACAAATCAAATTGGTTGGTTGAAATGCAACCTTGTGTATATGAGGGGAAGTGTTTAACCTCCTTTAATTGGTTTCTCTTCACCATATAAAAGCTCAACACATGTTCAACAAATCAAATTGGTCTACGTAAATTTTAGTAAGATATTTATTTTTATTTTAAAAATCCATTTTTTGAATTGAAAACAAAGTGCATTAAGAACATGTGTTTCATAAGTGGGCTTAATCATTAAAAATATGTATTAGGTTCAAATTTGGAAGGGGAGAGGGCATGTACACCTCCATATACTAGCTCAATGACTCTATTTTTATCTAGCAATTAAGTGTTTTACCTTGATAAGCTCATTTTTCAAAATCTGAATTTTTGGGTTGCCTTAGAATATCCTAAAACCTATGGGTATAGATCCACATCATAAATATTGGATATAGTTCCCTCGTATAAATTCCTACTAGATTTTAGCCAAAAAAAAAATTGTCGGAAAGGAGGTGGGTTTTGTCAAGTGACAACTCATTCCTATACTTTTGTCGGGAGACTTTTATAGTTGTAAAAGCATTTCCGAGACACCGTTATTTTTTAGGTGTAAGTTACTTTTTTATTGGTGGGTGTAAAAAATGGTACTATATAGACAAAGGATTTTTTTTATGGTTTTCACAGCATAAAGGAGAAGAGGGGAAGGCAAGCAAGCAAACATACTCCTTCACAAAGGATAAGAAGGGAAGACAAAAAACAACAAGCATACTCAACTCACAACCAATCAACCATTATCTTAGTAGGAAATACTATTGCCTTGTCTTTGTCTCTATTAACATAAAAATCATAGGATATTAGAGTTTATATGCTACTAGAGACCAATCATTTGGAAAGTGCCATAACAACTTGAGCCATTACCAACAAATTGTTTACTACTATCTTGTAAAGATTAACACCAACACAAACTTGTTTTAATTTGGATTCTATTAAAAGTATAAGGGAATTAAAAAACTCAATAACAATTATAAATTATATATTAATTTTTTTTTTAATTTATACACATTATCTAGAATAAACATCTCCACTACCAATATTTCCACATGACAAATCTTTTAGTGATTGTATAAACATCCCACTTATAAAATACACCTCACTTCTTTAAATATAACAAACTTCATTTATAATGCAAAACATTATATACCTCTTGACAAACCTTTAACCCATGTTTCCAAATCTATGTGACCACATTGTTGTTGAGGGTTGGTTTGACAACCCCAAGTTGGAGGGCGTTGTCTAAATGTTTTACATTTTGATTTTTTTAGCTGGACTTCGACATATAAATATTTGGGTGAAATTGTGCCTCATCCTTGAAAAAAAACTTAAATTTGAGAAACATTATATAACTTAATTAACATTCAAATAATATAAGTTTGAAATTACTTCATATCATAAATTGAAGTATACATTGAATTTATGTAAAATCCATGTCTTATAAATTTGAAATTCTTTCATATCAGATTCAAATGGTGTTGGCAAAACGTTCTACTTTTTGAGTTTTTGGGCCAGAAATTTGGACAAAATCGATATTTTCTGTTTTTTAAATTGCATTTTTAAATCCATAAATGAATTTAGCCTGCTGAAAAATCTCTGAAACACTCGAATTGTACAAACTTAACCACTCAAATCTACAAATCCAACCATTCATTACCATAACCCAAAATTAATTTCAAATTAACAAACATGATATACCCAACAACAGAACAATACAATTAATGCTATACATTATACTATACTATCATTAAACTATACATTGTCGTACAGTGCATAGTGTACAGTGTTAATTCTCTGACTGCTGACTTCGTTCTCAAATCCAGACTTTCTTCGGTCCAAACTAAGTGTAATTAATGCAAGGTACCTCCGGTCTTTGATAAAAAGCATGGTCTGAACGGCAAAACTGGCAGTATACAGCACGAGAAATGAATGTCACGACCCGTTTCTTTACTCTATACACTTAGTTCCAACTACTCACCTCAAAGTGCTTGCTGGCTGATTCGGTGCTGCTACCCACTACTTCTCATCAGGAAAAAAGAAAAATATATAACCAAACATGGATAATGGCGCCCTGGAAATCATTTATTTTAATGGGCATTTCATATTTTATTGTTTGCTTTCTACCCTTTTCCAATCGTGAGCGCCGACCCATTTCTTGTTCATGGTTTCACCAGCTTGGGAACCGTGCAATATACTTTGCCTCACGTCTTATCAGTAACCTGCCTTGTGTCTTATTAGTAACCTTTTTATTTGCTTCTTCTGTTTGGTATTGTCTACCTGTCATTCCTCCATTGGCCTTTTGTGTACCACATTCCACCTCATCTGTAACGCCCTCGGCTCTGCTCACCAACAGTAGATATGTATATTGGGTCTGCTCAATAGCAAAAAATGTAGATTGGGTTCTTCCATGTTTATGCACAAATCTTCATTATTTTAGGTGTTTTTCTCCCATAATTTTTCAGTTTGGCACCATGGATGCGGAGGCTGGAACCCATCAAAAGGAAGCTAAGGTTAGCTTGTATGCCAGACATTTTTTCCTCTGTGTTTTCATCTTTTTATTAAAGCCCATTCATCTATCTCTGGCATGGACATTGTATGATGGGATTTACAGGTTGATACTGAGTGTGAACCGTGAGAAATGCCCATAGAAACCCAAGGGCCACCCTCTCTGGTCGTGACTGGTGATATTGTTCAATGTTGGGAGGTTTATGTCAGGCTTATCAAATGAAAAGCTCGGTTGTTTGCTTAAAAGGCATTCTGTCTAACACTATGCAATGGAATTCATTGTAGCATTGGCAAATACTGTCGTCCAGGCAGTTCAAGGTTCTCACACCTATATATGATGGATATCTGAGTTAATTGATTTTGATTATGAGCTCATGAAGCTTATTAGACATTCAGGTTCTCAATTCTACGCTAATTAGATACCCATGTTCTCGCCATGGTTTAACAGGAGTGAACCAGTTACTTTGGGAGTTTATCTCTCATCATGGTCTTGATTTTGATTTTGATAATGAGTTACCCAAGGCACCCCCCAAATCAAAGTGTGCCCTTAAGGATCTGAAACTTTCTAAATTACTTCCCTAAAAGGATCCGACAAAGTTACTCCAAAGAGGAGAGTAGCAGACAAGTAGACACTCAATAGTCCTCCACTTTGTGTTTTAAGTGACTCCATGGGTTTCGAAATTGTTATCTTTGCCTTGACACTTTTATTTTCAGTTGTTTGCTCTATGTGAAGACCGACAAAGTCTACAGGGTCAAAACATGTCTGGGTAACCCAAGCCCCTCTCCAAAATACCTTCCTCAATGGATCTAATAATGTTGCTCGAAAGAGGGGAATGGCAAGCTGCAAAATCCCATCAGTCCACCTGTCTATGTTTTAACTGACTCTGGGTTTTGAAATTGCTATCTCTGCCTCCTGATTCATCTTTTCTGTTTTTTTGGCAGTCTAGGATCAAAATAGTAGCCCAAATCATTTTTTTAAGGTCCTATTCAATTTGTTTCGTGGTTTTTAGTTGTTGTGTATTTTTGGCAGTCTGTAGGATCAAAACAGAAGCCTAATCAATTTTTTTGTTTTGTTTAGGTCCTACTTAATTTGTTTCCTGGTTTTTAGTTGTTGTTACGATATCTTTATCATCTTGTCTTTAAATTGTGCATTCCTGTAGACAGAACAATGCAAGACCAGGTGTCACCTCATCGTCTGTTCAGTTCATTCTTACAACATATTTGCATTAGAACTGTTGAAACTTTGACGGGTTAGTAATCAAACCCAGGACCTGTCCCGGCCGGTGGGCTGCTATACGGCTGAGCTACATGCCCCTTTTACGACGAGCATCCTTACCGGTCCTATATAAAGGTTCAGCTTGCCTAGCACCTAGCTTTGATACCATATTGAAAATTGGACAGGCTAGGAGTTAAACACAGGATTGCTAATCTCAATCAAAAGAAAACCTAAGTCTTGTAGTGGGTGGCTAGAGTTCCCAATCGCTTTGTTTAAGCACGTGCTAATATTTTCAGTGGTAGAACTTTCAGTAGATGGACAGATTGGATTCTGTGCAAGTGCGTGGATAGTACCCAGCTCCCCTTAGTGTTATGTTCTTGCTGGGTCACTGGCTTTCTGCTATCATGTTAATGATTACTCTGTATTGTTTTCTGTTAGGCTGGATAAGGTTATCCTTTGTTAATCTGGATTATGTTGTGCTCGTTTATGAAGTATACATTTTAAAGTTTGTTTGTTACTGAACACCACCGATTGTTACAAAAGGGTTAGAAGGGATATTTTAGTTATATACCAAGTAGAATGCAGACATATACTCTTAGTCTCTTAGTCGTCTACTGTCAGCAGCAGATACTAGTAATTTGCATCTCTTTTTGTATGCTGCATGTAACAAGGTCATGATGAGTTAGCTCCCTATAAACTTGTACCGTGTAGTGGCAAGCCCATGTTACATATCCTTCCTTCAAAGTGTTGGGCTTAGTCTATGGTCAGACATGTTTTCTATATACCATTGGTAAGTTGGATGTAAAACATAGGCAAGTCTTTTGTTTTCATTTGAATTTGCAGGGTATCTTGGCTGGTAAGAATCTCAAAGGACATTGTTTGGGTCACGCTTTATGCTGTTGATTATTGGGGTTGTTTATGGGTGAGTTAATCTCTATGCTTATTGAAGGAGGATTTAGTATGAACAAATACATATTGGCTTTTACTTCATTTCTGTTTCTACAGGCACAATCTTGGCGGACTGTTTTAACCTTAGCGTATCAAAGCCTTGGTGTTGTTTACGGTGATTTGAGTATCTCTCCCCTTTATGTGTACAAAAGCACTTTCGCAGAAGACATTCAGCACTCTCAGACCAATGAAGAGATTTTTGGTGTTTTGTCCTTTGTCTTTTGGACTCTGACCCTGATCCCTTTGTTCAAGTATGTGTTCATAGTGCTGAGAGCTGATGACAATGGGGAAGGTAGCTTTTTGGACACCTAAAACTCCATCTAGTTTCAATTTTAAGCCTCGATATTTTAGAGAGATTTTCTTTTGCAGATAGACTGCTTGCTTGTTGTTTTGAACAGCAAACACTCAATAAATTGCCTCTTTGTATGATAGCCTAGTACTTGTGCTTTCTAGCAATGCCTCTAATTCTGCATGATAATGCAGGTGGGACATTTGCATTATATTCTTTATTATGCAGGCATGCCAATATTAGTCTTTTGCCAAACCGTCAGGTTGTTGATGAGGAAGTCTCCACCTACAAGTTGGAATATCCCCCCGAGACAAAGAGTGGGTCAAGGGTAAAAAAGATTCTTGAAAATCACAAGAATTTGCATACCGCATTGCTAATCGTGGTTCTTCTTGGCACCTGTATGGTTATTGGAGATGGTGTACTAACCCCGGCCATTTCTGGTTAGTTTTCTCATCTTAGGCATAATCCTGTGTTTGGACAGTCATTTCTTCTTTCAGAAAAGAGCACTGGAGTTTTGCTTCATTTTTTACATTTTGGCATTTGCCTTGTGAAGCTGGCATTTGGCTGATACATTAATGGCAATGCTTGCAGTTTTTTCTGCAGTATCTGGGCTCGAACTTTCCATGACAAGAGAACACCATGAATGTAAGCTCTTCTTTTCTGAAGTTCTTCAATTTTCTGCCATAAAGTGCATTTTTAAAACAACAATTTGTCACATGAAGAGCGTTTTTTCGGAATACCACTTATTATGTTGTGTTGTCAAGGGCCAAGGTTTCCAAATATTTGAAACGTTTATTCTTTGAAATCATGTTATGTGGCATACACAATAAACGATATACTGTCTGTTCCTTCAACACAAAGCTTTTTTGTATGTCATCTGGAGGTTGAGTGAATCTAGGCTAGATAAATTTGGAAGTGAACTTGTATATTTGTATCCACTAATTTTCACTTCCAATATTAGACAATCCATGTCCAACATCATAGCATATGACCGAAGGAGCAATTTTAGCTTTGTGAATGTGCCATGTGGCATGTTTTAATTAGTTTCCAAATTTTGTAGGTTGTTGCACCATGATGAATTGTGAGGGTCAAGTCTCAACATGATGATTTGGGGGGACCGAGTCTATTTTAATCGTTTTAAAGGGGAAAATACTTTTTTTAGTGTAAACATCAGTTTATAATGAGCTTTGGTTCCCATGATTGACCAAACAATAAATCCTACCCAAATGAGGCATTTTCCATGGTTATTAGAATATGCCTTCGCACATATACTAAAACTATTTGAATTTAAGATGTCTAGTATGAATGGTAAACTTCATAAACTTTAGGCTCAAGTGACAAGTGCAACACTT